>CM069908.1:121774163-121831059 GCA_036172215.1 Camellia granthamiana | reverse complement strand
ACAATGTGAAATCATTTATGTTTGCTTTACACCACTGGAACATTTCATTAATTAGATTTATTGATTAACTAGTGTATGCCCGTGCCTAAAGGCACGGTGTAAATAATATTGTAATTAAAATATATTGTAATTTATACGTATCATGTTAAAATTTATGAAGTCTAACATTTTTTTTATTCTTCTTAAAGAATTTTTAACAATTTTACTTGTACGACACGCTCTATAGAACTTAATTAAAATAACAACTCCCCCTAGCCTTAATGCAAATCAAAATAGTAAAATGTAAAGTAAAAAGAAATAAAAATTTATAACTCATGCCTAAAGGCACTCTCAACAATTTTTTTGGTATCTCACACTCTACAAAACTCAATTAAAATGAATTAATTCAAAATGACAACAATTTCATTGCACTACATAACTCAATTAAAATAAATCAATTCAGAATGACAACAATTTCACTGCATAGAACTCAACTATAACAAATCAATTCAAAATGACATACTTCATGCATAAGAGGAATGGTGAATGAACATTTTGGTACAAAAGAATAATCATTACAGCTTAGTAAAAAACAAAAAAACTAATCATCCAGTCAAGAATGAAAGACCAATCATTAACACACATAGAAAAAAGCAACACAACCATAACGTTTCTAATGTTGATCAGTCACCTGTAACAAATCACTCCAACACTTGAATTTGACTTTAAAAGATTAGCTAAAAGAAATCATAATAGGAAAACTCATTCAAAATATTTATGAGAAACAGGAAAATCAATAATTATGAATTAAGAGAAATTGAACATAAAAAAATTTCTAACATAACTCTTCTTGATAAAAGCACCAGTGTCTTCCCCAAAATTCACCCGCAATTATCAAACTAAATAACAGCAATTATCACATTCATAAGTATGTGATCAAAATACATGATTCCTTAGAAGGCTAACCCCCCCCCCCCCTCCCTTTTTCCCCTCCTCCTCCCCGTTTAAAAAAAAAAATAACCATTAAAAAAATGTAACACTTAAGAAAATCCAAACAATCGAAACTGACTGTTGCCAACAAAAGCTAAGAGGCAAAACAAACTATTGTATTAAAACTAAAAAAACAGGATACCTAGTTAAGGTTCCTCTCCTTCATAAGTATGAAAGTGTATTGTAGATAATTGGTTAATTCTCTCCAAAAAAATTTGCCTTGAGTTGTAATGGAGCATTATAGAACTAAATAGGAAAAGCAATATGAAGTCTTGCACTTCCTTTTACGTCCGTAGAGTTTTAAAAAAAGGACAATACTTCCAAATGCCTTCGAGAATTACCAAATGCATCCATCACTACAATCTGTGAATTAGTATTATAAAAGATTGGTTCAATTCCTTCGACTTCCCTGATCTGAAGAACCTTTACAGTTTGTTCACATAAAGCCACATAAGAAAAGTTAATTGAAGTAAGCATGTTAAATAAATAAATAGGCATTGAAGTAAAAGTCAATTGAACAAAATTATTGACTACATCATGCATGATTTCATTAGACAGTGATGAGACTACTTGAATATTTCAAATCTAAGATCTTATACAATCATTAATAGTACATTATCCCCTGTTTCTCACTTAATCCCATTAAAAGAAATAAGCTTAGAAATTACGAATGTATTTAAACTAATTAAAAAAATCCATGAGATCCATGGCCATCAAAGCCGCCATCAAAGCCACCATCTTGTTGTGCCCTTGGGTCAATATTCACTTATCTAGCTTTTCATTGGAAGACAAATCCGGAATATGCAAACCAAAAAAAAAAGAAAATCCTGCATGCGAGAACAAATTTAAATTTTTTGTTTGTGATGAACATAACAAATCTAGTAGTTCATGGCAAAACTGATATTACACCTATTACTACATTCCTACGTATGTATCAGTGTCGGAATTAAGAAAAGACCACAATGTTGCATTCAATTATTCGAACATGAGGAGCTTTCAGCATGATTTTTTTTTTGTCTACTTCATAAATAAGCAGACTTTATTAAAAAGTATCAAGATGATGCAAAGAATACAAAAAATCAACCCCCAAAGGGATAACAAAGCTAAGAAATCAAATCATTCACAAAATCTACAAAAGCCAAAACATCTGGATCAACCAAAACATTGACTTATTGGCTTATTCGGATCACACCACCTCTCTACTATCTATACATTTTTTCGTAATAAGTCAAAAAATCAACTTATGAGCCACATATAAACTTGACAAAAACACAACCTATAGGTAATATAAAGTAAAAGTTTAACAACAATACTAATATTATGAAGCATCAATTGTTTTATAGTCTTGAATCATACTAATATTTGAATTGTTAAATAAATAAATAAAAATTCAAGAACCATACCAGTTGATAAGAATTTTATTCAAGAACCATCCTAGGACTAAAAAAAATTGCAATGTCAACACTTTGAAAGTTGTTGAACCTCTTTTAAAATTTAAAAAAAAAAAAAAAAAAAACTTTTGCTACTAAATAAAAAATTCAGCATCTCACCAAAAAAGAAAAAATAAGAAAGAAAGACCTGTGCCTAAAGGCACTCCCCAACCAAAATGAAGCGTAAATTATCAACATCTGATATTCCTTAAACTCACTGTTAGCCTCACACTCCATTTTTAAACCTCAACAGTCCTCAAAGATTCAATTTTCTCAAGAAAATCAAATTAAGGATATTAATGCAACAAAGTTCACTCTAAATATTCACCCAAAAAAAGGTTCACTCTAAATGGTTAACAATAAAGTCCAAAACAAAGAATAAATAAAATAAATAAAAGAAAAGAAAAGCAAGCAGACAAATACAAATCTAAATCAAATTAGAAAACAAAGGCACATAAGGATCTCATCACAGCTTGAGTTGAAAATAGAAATGTTTTTAGAGATCTATTAGTTAGCATAATGGGAAAAGGAAAAAACCAAAAAAGGAAAAGCTCATTATGTAATGAAAGAGGCACAAAAATAGTGAAAGCAAAAATTAGAAAACCTAGACAACAAAAATTAGACTTTGATGAGATGGTGGGTAGGAGGAAGGGGCAAAGCTGAGGAGGAGTTGAGAGATATCTAGAATCTGAGATGGGTGAAGTGTTAAAAAATAGACCATTGGATTAAATTAATCTAGACCATCCAAATTGCCACATAGGACAAATACATTTTCAAAATCAGTGTCAAAAATGGACCGTGGATGAAAGGGAGAAGCAATCCTAATCATTGGATCAAATACTACCCTTCCTTGTTATATAGAATTTTCTCTAAAACTAAATATTTGGTTTTTTTCAAATTTATTCCCCCATCACATTGCCACCACCTTCTTTGTCTTTCCCTCCTCTACCGCACACCCTCTCTGCCTTACCAACAACTTACCAAACCCATAAAGTTAGAAATTCAATAAAACCAAAGTAAACCAACCAATGTGCTAAAGAAATTTAAAAGCGCATCAACTAATAAAAAACCAAAAACATCAAAATCAACAACCAACAAAAATAATGATTCATTAAGCATAATATGAAAAGTAGATGTCAATGAATACCTTCAATTATTTGGATGATCTCATAAACGCATAATCAGAATTAGTTCAATTATTTCCTGCAGAATAACGCAAAAGATCATCTAGAGGGGATTCCATTGTAGATCATCAATTATTTACAAGAGCTTTTGAATGTGAAAATTTCAGAAATTGATTTAGAAAAAATCCATACCAAAATTGGCATACCTTTGACATAGCTTCACCATTCTGCGACCGAAGAACCAAGAGACATTACAAATTCTCCTGTAATACAAATTAAATAAAAAAAAATAGATAAAAAAATTATATCAGTAATGGGAATGGTTACAAAAAATACAAACAGATTTCATGAACCACGTAAAAAATATTTAAGATTATACAAACAATGATACTACAAAGAACAGAAATTGTGCCTGAGAGAGAAGAGGGAGTTGTAACTTTAGGGGGGGGGGAGATCGAGCAAGGCTAGAGTAGATTGGCAAAGTTGGGAAGAGAGTGGTTAGCACTTCATTTTAAAGCCAACTCACCAATAGGATTGGACTATATGATATGCTTCAACAATAGGATTTCAGTTTGAGGTCGTTGCTGATTTTGCATATGAGGCGGGAAAAAAAAAAAGAAGAGTGGAGAAGGTAGAAGAATTATCCCTCTAATAAAAAATTATACATATTATTTTGAATTTTGATGATAATGTTAGACCAAAAAAACCAATCTCGAACTTTCTTTAACCTATTTACAAATGGATGTTTTCAAACAACATCAAAGAAATATTGACATTTTCAGTGATTAGTAACACAATCTGACTCCAAACAACATCAAAAGAAAACATTAATGAATGTTACCATTTTTCTTACAAATTAATAAATCATACAATTTGTAGATATGCCACATTACCCTATATGCCACATTATAGGTGAAAAGAAGTAAAGATTTTCACTACTCTATAAGTTCACCAACTAAGCAAACCCATGCGCAACATGATTTGTAGGGGAGATTATATAAATAGACTCATGATGGGCCTCTCTGGTTCTCTCATACAAATTTAAACTTGAAAAAAAACCTAACCATTTTGTAAATTACTAAGAAACTTAATTGTCTTTTTTTATTTATTGAATGATATGCAATAATAAAATTTGATTGCATAGAAACCTGACAGACACTTAGTCTCAACGGAATCTTTGAGAAAGAGAGGTCCATTTTTACAAATCTTAAACATTGAGATCCAAGAGTCATCTCAAGATTTCCTAGCAAACAAACCAAAACACAAAATAAAATCAAGTAATAAATTATCAATTAAAATAAAAATAAATATCAAAAAAAAATTAACAAAATAAGTTAAACTTAATTCTAAACTAAAACTATAAGTGTGATTACAAAGAAATATGATAGAGAAACTCAGTCTCAATGGTGATTTCAAGAAAGAGAGGTCCGTTTTTACTAATCTCAAGCATTGAGATCCAAAAATCATCTCAAGATTTCCTAGCAAGCAAACAAATCAAAAGATAAAGTAAAATCAAGCAATCAAGCAATAAATAATATATTTACCAAAAGAAAACCAATCCATTTAAAAAAACAAAATAGAATGCTGTGAGATATTCCAGCTCTGCAATAAATAATTAGAGAGAGAAAGAATTAATTATTTGAAGTCAGATTGTCAACGAATCTAGTATTATAACCATGAATTATTTTCCATTACCATATAAATGTTAATCACCTTCTGTTATTTTACTATTCCATGATTCAATCCCAGGTCTTGTGTAGCCTCCAACAACCATTTATCCCTCCAAATAGAATGCTTATAATTATTTACAGTGTACAATTAAAATATGGGAAACTCGATAGCATTTTTGACAATTTTACCATTTAGCTTAAATTATAACCATGTTCGTTATCAGTTGTAACTTGACAAAATGCAGCATGATGTCTTTTTCTACACACACAAAAATATAGAGAGAGAATGTATTGATATGGTTGTTATCCCAAGTTCTATATTTTCTACTCACATTATGATGGTTGCTCATTTTATTAGGCAATGGCAATGCCAAATGAGAGAAAAACAACAAACAAAATGCTTCTAGTTTTATTTAACTGAGAGTTAATTAACATATTAGCTTATGGACTTCACAGTTCATCATTAGCTAGTTGGTGAGGGTGACTTATCTCAGAAACGAAAGTCTAGGCAACAACACATTGTCCAACTTACCTATTTAACCGTTGGATCTAAAGTTCGAATGATCTCAGCCAAACTAACAAAATGTAAGAGATATGGTATGCATATTGCAAAGCATCCAATAGATGGGAAGTGTCTGTTGAATATCATACCACAATAAAAATCAATGGTGATGATTCACCTTGGCACACAGTTCCAGAGGCCTGTAGTTGAAAAATAGCAAGGAAGTGTCTGTTGGAAGATAATAGCGTTCAGTTTCGTGTCAATAACAAATAAAAGATTGGATAAATAAATAATTTCTATTTTAGAATTTAAATAAAGCTTCTTTTTTTTTTATTTAAAAAAAAAAAGTTCAAAATTAAAGGTACCTTGAACATTACATTGTCAACAGTTAAAAAGTACTTAGATGAAACCAATTCAAAACTCTAACTTCAAATGAAACTTTTCCCAAACCAATTCCATCAAGACCTTCTTAAGCTGAGGACAAATTTCACCAACTAAAACCAAAACAGAGCAAACAATACACACTAAAACAAAGTTGAACTACATTTTCCAGATTATTACAAATAAAAAGAATGAAAAGGACAACTTAAAAAACTTTAAAAGGGCCAAATTTATTCAATACCACAATATATTCACATCACACCTTGAAAACAACTAAAATAACCCTGAAATTTTCATGTTTCTTTGATTGAACAGAAATTAATTTTTGATTTAACAAAGGGGGATAGAATCACCATAAAACAACTGAGGTTCTACTGGATTTCAAAAATTCAAAACAGTAGAAGGAGCACCTGAGGGGGGGAACACAACTGAATGGTGTGCATGTGCTGTGAGCTGGAGAAAAATAGATATTGCAATTCTCTTGCAGAAACATTGTCTCCAAAATTATTTAGGAAAACATTTGCTCCCATAAAGAGAGAGAGAGAGAGAGAGAGAGAGAGAGAGAGAGACGTGTGTTCAAATTTTGAAATCAGAAAGAGATGAGAGGGGGTGTGGGTGAGGGAGAGAAGGAGAGGGTGATTACATTACATTTTGGATTGAATTTTCAGCCTTTGGATTGAATGAATCTAATGGTTTATATTTTGATAAAGGGACAAAAGTCCAAATAGAAGTGAGACATTTTCAACCATTGGATTGAATCAATTTAATGGTACATATTTTGACACATAGACAAAAGTCCTATCAAGATTCAAAAACCTTTCTCCCTTATTATATAGATATACAAACTGAAATCATACATAAATAGGGGGTTTAGGGTTTGGAATCATATATATACAGGGGGTTTGGAATCATATATATATAGATATATACATACATATTGGAATCATTCGGTCTCCGAATCTCTGAATCATATATAATCATATATAAAATTATGTATATAATCACATTCACATTCATTCGGGTCATCCACACACATTTATCATATATAATAGTTTAATTTATATACATGATTTGCATTTGAGGCAACCACACACAAACCCCTAATGCATCACAGAACCAATACAAAGAGCTCCACTTTTGATTGAATCCATGTGTGTCTGCATCAACAATTTCACATATATATACATGTGTATTTATGCGTATATATCCTCCTAAGCCTTAAAGCTAATTGAAGGTATAGATTAGATTTAAAATTACCAGAAGTTAAATTAAATGGTTGAATCAGTACCAGATTTTATCGAGTAATCCCCATAGAAATTACCCAAAAACTATTATGGGCTACGATCATTCTACACTTTTTTACAATCCAGGCACTGAAATCCCAGAACAGTACCAAACAACAATTATGTGCAATCATGACTCTACACTTCAGATAGCTGTCAATTATTGCAAACCAAACAAAAAAGCCCATTTACTTTTTCTTTTTCTTTTTTTTTAAAATCTTTTAATCTTAAAAAAAAAATCCAACAAAGTCACATCAACAAATCAGAATTAGAACAATATAACACACGAAAAACAAAAATAAAATGCCAATAAAAATCAAACTCATAATACCCAGCAAATCTGCAAAACGGGATGTTTTGTGCAAATCAGTTCAAAATTCCACAAAACCAATAGATCTCAAATCAAATTAATAGAAACAAAAGGATTAACAAAACAGAAGCAGATCAAATAGCATAAACAGAAAATTAAGGCACATACATAACCAGATATACACACATATATGCATTAAAATTCACAGGAATGATTGGATTGAAACGAAGAATTGTTAAGTCACCTGGAAACCGATGGAGATGAGATGTTTGGCGCTGAGCAGGAAGCGAGAGTTTTGAGAGGAAGATGTCTCGACAGTTTGGAGGCTGTCGAAACCCTAGTCCCCAAACCTTTTACCACATTCTACCATCAACTGATTTCAAAATGTATAGCACGTCTAATGGAGAGAGAGAGAGAGAGAGAGAGAGAGAGAAGGGGGTCTGATTTCAAAATTTGAAATCAGAAACCAGAAACAAAGAGATGAGAGTGAGAGAGAGAAAGAGAGAGAGAGGGGGTGTGGGTTGAAAATGGAGAGAATAACACTGTGAGCCCTTGGATTAAGTTCAATCCAATGGTTAATACTTTGACAAACGGATAGAAGTCCCATCAAGGAAAAAAAACTGAGCTTCCTTATTATATAGATTAGTTTGTTTTGTTGATTTGAACTATACTTTTTGGTAACTTTCTGTTTTATTTTTTATTTGATACTATGGAATGAATGCATTTTTATATCTATTTTGGTATTAATCGGCAGTAGTAGTGCCAAATAAGGTGATTTTTTTTTTTTTAATGAATATAGACCCCATTTTTTTGGTTTCATCTTAGGCCCCAAAAACTCAGGCGGCCCTAGGCCGTCCCAAAAAAAAAAAAAAAAATACAAACAAGCAAATCTTTTTTGGTATCTTTTAGTATTCGATTCTGTATTTAGAGGGTGTTTAACATGATCTAAATAAGTATATTTTTTGATTTTTTACGAAAAGATATACAAAAAAAATAAAGAAGTGATGTAACTTAAAAAAGATAAGAAAATAAAAAACAAAAAAAATGTGCACTTTTGTAGGGGATGCCAAATAGTGTCTTAATTTCAATTTTTTACTAATGGATTGAGTTCATTTCAAGTATAAATTTGAACTTGAAGAGTCCGTAGAGCTCATCATATTCAAGTCCGTAGAGCTCATCATATATCATGTTTTGATGATTTGAATCGTTTATTTTGTAAAATTCTCTGTACATATCATCTATGAAAAAAAAATTAAGTTGATCGGCTAATCGTAATATTTTTTATTTTATCACGTTTGTCTCAAAAACATGAATGGTCTTTTTTTTTATAATAAAATATATATATATATATATTTATATTTATATTTTTAAAGACAAACATTATAAAATAAAAAAATTTCCGATCAATCAAATATTTTTTATAAATAATATATACCAAAAACTTTATAAAATAAACAATTTAAATCATCAAAACAAAACTTTGTAGAAAGGCCCATAAGGCCTTTCAAATTTTCTCTAAGTTCAAAATAAATCCTATGTTTTAATATTTGTTTTTTTATTATAGTGATTGTCATTTAAAACCAAAGGCAAAGCTTTTCCATTATGAAAGCGTGAGTTGCCCGTTGTTCTGGGGTCATTCTATTTACACATCACCTTTCCTCTCAAGGTAAATCATTAATTAATTTATTTTTTATTACAATTTTAACCTTAAGTGAAATGACTATAGAGGACAAGTTATGATACACACCATTTGTGTATTTACCATAAAGGACACAAATAAATATAATATCAATCATCAATTTCAAACTTCTTCCTTACGTATCTTCTCTGTCAAGAATCCAAAAACCCTAAAATCAAAATCAAAAACCCTTCAACAAATAATCAAAAATATAGTATTATTGAAGATTTTGATTAGATTCAATGAAGGATGCATCTGACAATTCTCATTCGGAACAATGGAGCAATGAAAATGTTATTTTTTGTTGTTTTTGTCTTTGTTTTCATTTATGAGTGGTAAATCATTGTTCGGTTAACCAAAGGTGAAAAATATGTCATTGTTCGACAAACTACAATCGAACAACTTACATCTGTTCGACAAACTACAATCGAACAACTTACATTTGTTCCATAAACTACAATCGAACAACTTACATTTGTTCGACTCTGTACTGCTGAATAGTTATAAAAAAAAATTTTCCTTTTTTCAGAACTGTGCATCCGTGGAATGAGAACTCACCTACTGCTTTACTTGAGCACCAACGACGTCTTCACCACTGCTTAACTCTGTGTTGAGCACCAACACAATGTTCACTGGTTGAAACTGAGAATGGAGGGGAGAGATGGAAGAAGGTGGGTGTGTGGGGGTGTATGAGTGAGTGAGCGTAAATATAGGAGTTTGTGTGTATATTGTTGTGGATGGGTTTGTGAGTAAGAATAAATATGTAAATTTGTGGTATGTGATAAGCAAAATATATATTTATCAAATTATTAAAAGTGTGCTCTTAGAAGTGGTTTGCCTTGAGATAAATTATGGTGTGTAAATAGAGGCACCCGTTGTTCTGCTCACCTGCGCTCTATAAACCACTATCATTTAGCCTCCGTTTGGAAAGTGAGTTGGCTTTTTAGTTTTTTGACTTTTTTGACTTTTTTAACCTGGGCTAAAAAGCTTGGTTTGGGAAGGATTTTTTGACTTTTTGATTTTTTTGTGAGAAAATAGTGTAATAATTATGAGTTGGATGTGATGTTTTATTTTTTGTGGCTAAAATAGCCTATTTTGTCTTTTGTGACTAAAATAGCCACTTTAGCCCTTCCCTTAAAAAAAATTGGGATTTTTTAATTTTAAGTGAGGTTTATTATATTATTTTAATTAATTAAAATTTATATTTTATTCACAAAAATTACCATACAAGTAAATTTTTTTAGTAAATTGATGTGACATGTAATTACAAAATGTTGATTTTTTAATCAACTCCCTTTGAATTTAAATAATAAAAACAATTCAACTGTTACTAGGAATTGTCCCTCATCTTGTATCATATGGCAAGCAGGACAAATAAAGTAAGTGGTAGTAGATAATAATAAATTTTAAAAATTGAATATAATAAAAATTAAAAATAATATAGTATATTATGAAAAGTAATTTATAATTAATGAGTTAAAATTTATAAGATGAAAAATAAATGAGTAAAAATGAATGTGAAAAAAAAATCATAATATACTATATTTAGTGTTTTAATCTCGTTATATTGAAAAAAAAAATTATTAAATATATTTAATGAATATAATTGGGATAAGAGCAAGGTAAAAACTTGATGAGAGGATAGAAATCCATCCCTTCTTATTATATACTCACCTAATAAATGAGAGAATAAAGCATTAGTTAAAAAGTCAAAAATTATTAAAAAATTCAAAAAGATTTTAACTTATACAAAAAAATTCAATATTCTTTTCTATTCACTCTACTTTTTTTTTCTTTTTTTTGTAAAAAATTTTAGACTTTTTTTTTTTTTTCACCTTATATTTTAGCTACAAAGCCATTTCCCAAACTGGTCCCAGAAGTATCTTTCCTAATTAATTAAAATAAATAAATACATTAATTTGAGTGAGACTTTTTTTTAATTTTTTTTTTTTTTAACAACTGTTTTGAGTGAGACTCATCTAGTTATACTAAACGAGACACATTTCCAATTTTAATTTTTTTTTATTTTTAATATTGCTAGAAGTTAATAATTCAAACACAAAAAATATCATATAGTTTAAATTCAACTCTTATAAAAAAAAATAATAATTTATACTTAAAATAAATTTAAATCATACATTATCTTTTTAATATTTTTCATATTTGAATTGTTAATATTTAACAATATTATTAATTTATTTATTATTTAAAAGGCCACATCTCAATATATAAGGTGTTGTAGAAAGATGGTTACAAAGTGATTTTTTAACTCTTTTTTTTAATTTTTTAAATTTTTCTATATGGGAAATAATACGACACGAAATAAATTAAAAGGTTATTTTTAACTTTTTGGGCAGGTTCCCAAATGGCTCCATAGTCACAATACTTTGGCCCCTTTTGAGAAGTGAGTTATAATCCACTTCCCAGATTATAACTCACTTCCTCTCTCACAAAAAAACTGTTTGTAAGTAACTTTCAACCAAAAAATTGATTATAATCATATTTCTAAAATAGCCTGTTCTACGCAACATTGGATCCAAAGAAATAAAAACGTGATATTTTTTAATCTGAAGTCAATGAATAGGGCTGGGCCCATCATTGGCTATGATACTATGAAAACTCTAAATTTGGATTGGACAGGTTGAGACATCTGACGGCTCAAGTTATCTAAGGTTTTGTTTGGCATATCTACTTGGTTAATTTAGCCATATAAAGTAACAACAACGATTCATAGCTGGAAAAGTGTGGCTCGAGAGTGGCCCGAATGTTGTTTTTTATCCTCTGTAATCGTGTGCTTGAATGAAGCCCCACAGCCAAACATCATTTTATCCTCTGTGGGCGTGTTCATTCAAGGTCCTTCACCTTCACCTTCTCTTTTGTCCAGATCTCATTTGATCTCAACATTAAGGCCTCGTTTGGGAACATGCTAATTTAGTAACTTTTTGACTATTTGGCTAAAAAGATAGGTAAAAAAAACTTGTATGTTTATGATGACTTTTTGGCTAATTACGAAAAGATGTGTAAAAAGTAGAGAGAAAAGAGAATTTTTGACTTTTTGATATGAATAGTTAACTTTTTGACTAATTAACTAAAAAAGTAAGTCCCCAATATTCATGGGTTCAACTTGCAAATTTTACAGAAACAAAGTCAAGTTTATGAAATTCTCATCTTCAAACTCCACGTCACCTTCACTTTCTCTTTTGTCCAGATCTCATTTGATCTCCACATTAAATAGTCATATTCATGGGTTCACTTCAAAAAATGGCGAAAAAATAGCTCAACATCATCACCATCATCATCACCAACAACAAATTTTTATTTTTATTTTTTTAATTTATTTTTCACATCCAAAACAACTAAAATATATATATATATTCAGAAAATAGATTCAGATCCAGAACAACTAAAAAATATATATATATACAGAAAACAACATCAACATCATCACCATCATCATCATCAACAATTTTTTTATTATTTATTTTTTTTCAGATCCAGAACAAGTAAAAAAATAAATAAATATATAAAAAACAGATTCAGATCCAGAACTAAAAAATATATATATATACTCATCATCTCCCGATCAACATCATCATCATCTTCAGATCAACATCATCATCATCTTCTTTCTCTCTTCCTCTTTTCACTTTCTCTCTCTCTCTTTTCTGTCTTCTGTCTCTCTGTATTCTGATTCAAAAAAAAGAAAAAAAAAAAAATCGAAAACGACGTCGTTTTGGGTTTCGAGCCGAATTCAGGCCACCGAATTTCGAGCTACCAAGGATTATTCATAAAGTAAAATAATTTTTTTAATTTAATAAGATAAAATGTCATATCTAAATTATAATTATTTTATTTTTTCTCTCACAAAAATTTGAAAAATCAAAAAATTTATTCCAAACGAGATTTTTTAACCCCAAACTCTCAAAATATTAAAAAGCTAAAAAATCAACCCATATCCTAAACGAAGGCTAAAGTTGTTGGCTTTCAAACTTTAAAACTGTTTTTAAATTTTATTTTATTATTTTATATCCTTAGTAATTTAATTATTTTATATCCTTCGTAATTTATTTTTCTTTATATTTTAATCAAATTTATTTAAGTTTTACATGTACTTAGGCCTCGTTTAGGAACAGGCTAATTTAATAATTTTTTAGTTATTTGGCTAAAATATGAGCTAAAAAAAAAGTATATTTGTGATGACTTTTTGACTTTTTACGAAAAGATGTGCAAAAAGTAGAGAGAAAAGAGAATCTTTGATTTTTTGGTATGGGTTGTTGGCTTTTCGACCTTTTTAGTAACTTTTTGACTTTTTGACTAAACCGGCTTGTTGCCAAACGAGGCCTTAATATAGGTGTAATTAAAGAATAAAAATATTTGTAACGAATTTGAAGGTACTGGTAGGCTTGTGGGGCTTATCGTTTGTACTGTTTCGATAATTCGAACTGTTCAATGTGTAAAACTCATTTTGTATTTTAAAAAAAAATAAATGGTGAAAAAATAAACGGTTGACATAAATTTAATCCGATGAGATAGCTATTAATATTCGATCAATGTGATTTTTTACAGACATAGAGCTCGTTTGGAATGTGGGTTGGCTTTTTGTCTTTTTAACTTTTTGACTATTTTTAGTCCTGGGCTAAAAAATTTCGTTTGGGATAGGTTTTTTTTGATTTTTTTGACTTTTGTGCGAGAAAAATGAAATGATTATGGATTGAATGTGACATTTTATCATATTTGGTTAAAATAACATATTTTGTCTTATATGACTATTTTAGCCCCAGTGAGGCATCCCAAACAAAGCTCATATAATAGTAGACGAGTTTTACATATTGAACGCTTCAAGTTATTGACACGAAAGCCGTGGTGGGCCTGTACGAACCTAGCAGTACCCTCCAGTCCAATCATGGACTGGAGGGAAGCCAGCCCCCAATGAATAATGCTATATGTATTAATTGATATATTAATTAATATATGAATATGATATAATTTTAAAAATTTTAGATATTTATAATTTGTATAAAAACTGAGGTTACTAAAAATAATATCATAATATATATTGGTACATTAATTAATATATTAATTATTAATTGTTACATATAAAGTCAATTCGTATCTTACATAATCAAATAAACACGTGGCAACATTCCATACTGTTTTGTGCCGGAAATTTCTAGATAGGTTGGTAGTTTCTCGGAAATTTCTCCGTTTTGTGCCGTATGGGAGCACGGGAGGTGTCAAAGGCTGTTTGGTATAATTTATTAAAATTATGAAAACTTATATTGATAATATATCAGTTAAATTTATTTATCAAGTGATGGAAAATATTATAAATATTAATAATTAATATTATAATTTTTTTGTAAATAAAAAATTTATAAATAAGTTTACTGACACCACTGTTATGTAATTATTCCTTAAAATTAATTATAATCTTCTTTTTTTTTTCTTTTTTTTTTATTTTGCGAAATTTTAGGTCTCGTTTGACATTCAATTAAAAAATGTACGTTTTTTAAATATTTTTTAATTTTAGTGATTTTTTTAAAAAATTTGTATAAATGATTTTTACTTTTTTTCTGACCAATCTAGAGTAGAAGAATTTTAGGTCTCGCTTGGTTATTATTTTTTAAAAATACTTTTCAGAAAATTCTACTTTCTTATTTTTCATGTTTTTTATTTTTACTGAATTTTTTTAATATTTTGAGCAATTTTTTTAATTTTTAAACATATCTAACATAAATATACCTAAAAAGTAAAAAAAAATTGAAAAAAACCTTTTAAAAATTCACTAAATACCAAAAATACAAAAAAATACGAGAATTCAGTACATTTTTTTATATGTATTTATTAATTTTTAAAAATATTTTTTCACAAATTTTTTACTTTTTAAATACATCTAAATAAGGTGCATCTAAAAAAATAAAAAAATGTTTAAAATTTTAAAAATATTCACTAAAAACAAAAAAACACGAAAACCAAAAAACTCAATTTTCAAAAAACTTAATTCAAAAAACTCAAACCAAATACACTGAATTTTCAAAAAACTTAATTCAAAAAACTCAAACCAAACTTAAAAAAATTTTACTTTTTTTTAAATTCATTAAAGACCAAAAAAAGTCAATTATTTTTTACTTCCTTTGTTGTTAATGGATTTTTTTTTTTTTTTTTTTTCTTTGTGGTTTGTCTAATTGAATTGATCTTAAAAGTTTCTTTTTAAAGAAAAAAATATTCACTAAACACAAAAAGAGCCAACAAAAAACTACTTAGGGTCCATTTGAGAAGATCATTTAGGCTAAAATAGTAATATAAGACAAAATAAATTGTTTTAGTCAAATAAAATAAAATGTCATATCCAATCCATAATCATTTCATTTTTCTCTCAGAAAAGTCAAAAAAATCAAAAAAACATATCCCAACCGAGACTTTTTAGCCTTAAACTAAATATCCAAAAAGTCAAAAAGTCAATCCACATCTTAAACGAAAGCTTAAAAAAGTCAATATCAAACACCCACTTAGAATACCTCGAGCAAGCATAGCTAATCTAGCTATCTATAATTTCACTTTACTACTTTAACTAGCCATTTTCTAAACATACATTCCAATAAACTCTCTTCTTTAACTATAATCTTTTAAAATATTATTAGAAGCTTTGGGTAGATGACTGGGTGGTCGACCACTTGGTGAAAGTTTTGCTCACTTTAACGTCAAAATGAGAAATGAGGGAAGAAAAAATTAATAAAAAAAATTATAAGGCCCATAAATAGTGCCTTACTTATCCTGGCAAGTTACTGTGGCTCTCAACCATTTTTGTGAAGCTTGAGCGAGTTTCCTAGAAGAGTATTTTCTACTTCCAAACTAGCTTCTATTAGGGGCGAGCATGGTCCGGATTGGAATAAAATCAGGACCAATCCGTTATCTATGATTTTTAAAAAAATGGAACCAATCCAATCCGTTTATATAGCGATTCCGGTTTTGACCCATTATCTATTATATTCTGGACTCGGGTTTAATGCTTTTCATATTGTTGTTTACCTCTTGTTTTCTTTGTATCTCTTTAGAATTGGCTTTCGGGTTGTGGTTGTGCATTTGAAACAAGTTGGTTGCTTGTTTTTCAAATCCTTTATCGCCCAGATTTTGGCTCTTGCACTTGAACGGGTATTCTTGCGCTCGAGCGAGCTTCACAAATTTTGCATCTCCGCTCGAGCGGCCATTCTCGGGCTCGGGTGGGATTCGTCAAATCTCAGTATTTCTTTTGCAGGTTTACAAATGCTGGAAGTGTGCATTGGATGCTCGAGCGTCCAGTCTCACGCTTGAGTGGAGCCTTGTGTCTAACACTCGAGCGGAGCTTTCCATGCTCGAGCGGACTGCGTGTATAACAGTCCGAGAAGATGACATTTTGAATCACTTTTTCTTCTCTCTCTCTCTCTCTCTAAAACTTTCCAAAAAGCTTGTTCTTGAGCCTTTCTCTCTAAAATTCACATTCTCTCTAAGATTTCATCTAGATCCATTGATATTTTCACCCTAGTACCTTTAAGAAAAAGATAGAGTATCTCAAGATCTACCTTTTGATCCGAATAGAAGTAGGTTTCGGCATTCTTGGAGTTTCTCCTTTGTTTGGCTCATCTTCTTCCTTTGAGGTAGGGATTCTATCTATACCTGCATATGATATTTAGCTTAGTTATTGTCTCTTGTGTAACAATTGTGTGATTTGGGGATATTTTAAACAAACTTAGGGTTTGGGCACAAAAATGGAAAGAGAGGTTTTGGGTGAAGATGAAATAAATGCTTATGGGGTTTGAAAATGATGTTGTGTTATATCTAATTTGATGATTTTGGCACTTGGCTGACATTTGGAAAAAAAATGAAAAATTGCCCTAATTGGATCAAACTTCTATTTTGTACAAATAATTAGAATTGACATTAAAAATGTGAAATTGAGAGGGTATTGATATAAATGGTGGAATTGGTTATGTATTAACTCATTCTTTTGAAAGTTTTTAATAAACTATCTGTTTGAGATTAAATATCTGTCTAGAGATAACTGTATTGGGCTATCGGTGGAAGATAGCTTTGACTGTTGTAGAAATTGCATGTGGATTAGGTGAATTGAAACTAATCTTTTGATAGTTGTCATTGAATATGACCGTGTTTATATACATTGTATATATATGTTTGTTTGGAAATGGAAAGGGGATGTATTCCATGTTTGATTATAGGTTTAAATACATTGCATATGTATGAATGTTTCTTTGGGAGGAAAAAGGGGTTGGATTCCATTATAATTAAGTTGGCCAGAGTGTCTTGGGTGAAAGTCCCGAAATTATACATCTAGCTCGCGGACAAAAGATCTGTAAAACGGCAATTATAGAACTTGTATAGCCTACGTTTACATGGGTCCCGTTTGATGACTGCCCGCGGACAAAATATCTGTGAAATGGAAGTTTAAAGTATTTATGTATATGTGTTGTGTGAATTGAAAGTAATTGAGTTGTAACCTCAGTTCGGTTATTGAGAAATAATGAAATTGACTCATGAATTGAGAAAGATAAGTGATCGGAATGTGAATTGAAAGAAAATGGATTAAGACTTGAAATTGATATCTTATGAGTATATATAAAGTTGTGAAAAGTTTTACCACATGTATTGTTTATGTACTTGTACTTATACCTTTGCTAAGTTTCATATACTGTGTTAGATGAATCTACTAGACTGTGGCTCACCCTATTTGGGAATAACATTTTCAGGTAATTATGGTATGCCTCCACCAAGGCAATAGCATCGGAGGGATCTTTGAGAAGCTAGAGCTTCATGTTTTGTTTATTTTGCATAGCCTAGGGCAAAATTTGTAATTGAGCGAAGCTCATTTTGTTGTAACCAAGTCAAGACTTGGAAAGGTGTAAGCCAATAGGGCATCTACTTCAGTCAAACTCTTTTGTATTATTGACTTCATGTAATGAAAGGACTATTTACTTTGATTTATGTTATCACTCATATATATGTTTGTG
The DNA here is from genome assembly GCA_036172215.1 of Camellia granthamiana. Classification (NCBI taxonomy): domain Eukaryota; kingdom Viridiplantae; phylum Streptophyta; class Magnoliopsida; order Ericales; family Theaceae; genus Camellia; species Camellia granthamiana. The sequence goes on along the minus strand of CM069908.1, from coordinate 121,812,710 downwards.
GATGTATTTATGCTATTATTTTGGGGGCGTTACAACTTGGTATCAGAGCGTACCGGATTTGAATACTTTGGGTATGTGGGAAGTAGTTAGTACCACAATGAGTTTGTCTCGCTTGCTAAAGACTTAAGTGTAAACGATATGTGTTTATATGACAACATGCTTATGTGATTATTTGGGTATGAGATTGAATTTCTTGGATGTTGATTGGGTTTACGGGTTTCTAGGAGTCCAGTTAGAAAGGCACTTTATCACTGCTATTTTTAATTGAAACTCTAGTAATGTCGCGGGACGGTCATTATCCGGAAATGAAATTCATTTATGTTTACATGATTATGTGCTTATGTGGAGTGAATTACAGTTGTCCAATGTATTAGGACGCAAGTGAGTATAACAACCCCAACCTCTAATTAACATTAATCCATGATTAATTATGCCTAATTAGCAATTGGGGTGAATTCTGCATTAAACTGCATGTGTGTGATGCATTGTCCGTGTCTATATCTGTTAGGCGTAGAAAGATCTGTTAACATTTTAGTTTCGGTTTGCGAATTGAAAGCTTTATCGGCGTCCGAATAAAAAATTTACTTGATTTATGTGCTAAATAGGATTTATAAAATTTTATGGTAGGTCTAATTGAAATTCGATTTGGAACGATTAAATTAGATTAAATTAATGCCCACTAATTAACCCTATTAAGCACATTTTTGTTTAAGCCTAATTAAGGCCATAGTGGCCTCATTGACCACTTACTTTCCCACTTACTCTTCTCTTCCACTTAAACACATGTTGAGTTCATACATCTTTGAGTCCCCTAAGCTCCAAAAACGTGAGAGAGGGTGAGAGTAGAGGAATTGGTTCAAGATTTGAAGATTGAGCTCAAATTCAAGGAGATGCTAAGAATTGGTGTTAATTGAAGAAGATTTGTGGAGCCTCAACCTTAATTTTGTAGATTGAAGCCTCTAGGTAAGGGACTAGACTCTTAATCGAGTAATTAACTTAGATTCTAAAAGATTATTGGTGAATTAAGTAAATTTAAGTAGGAATTGCATTAGAGTTGGAGAGAAATGGACCATACCATGCATGCATGTACATTTTCTCACAAATTGAGCATGATTTCAAAGGTTCTTTCATGCATATGTTAACCTCACTTACATTTTGGTCATTCATCATGTTTTCCATTAAATTACCAAGTTTGATTATGTTTTGGAGGGTTTGAATTCAAGGAAGTTCTTGCATGTTGTATTATTGGCATTTTCATAAAGTTTGTGTTGGAATGTTGCTCAATTGGCATACTTCTGGTTTTTGATTTTGTAAAATGATTTTCAAAACATGTGGTTTTATGAGTTTCATGTATTTCCTCAAGTTTTGGGCTCAGAAAATTGAGTTTGTTGCATTTAGGGTTGAATTTGAGCTTGGTGATCAACTCTGAAAATTCCAGAAATTTGATCCACACTCGAGCGTGGAACTTTACGCTCGAGCGTGCACCCTGAGTACATGCACTCCGCTCGAGCGACGATGTTTGCGCTCGAGCATGAAATGCATATACCCAGAAGTTCTTGTGTTTTACAGTCCGCTCGAGCGAGGGAATCCACGCTCGAGCGAGGGTCTGAGTCTCACGCTCGAGCGTAGGTCGAGCGCCCGTCGAGCGTGAAAAACTTGCATCCAGTACTTTTGTCAAGGGTTACAGTCCGCTTGAACGGGGAAGTCCACGCTCGAGCGGAGCTTCATTATTTGCATGTCCGCTCGAGTGGGAAAATCCACGCTCGAGCATGGACCTTATTTTCAGCTAGTTTTAAGAAATGTTTTCTAATGCATTCTTGCATCCTCATTCCATCTTAGGCATTCCTAGGCCATGTTTAAGATTCCATAATGAGGATTAAGAGTTAGAAACACACCAAGAGAAAACGACATAAATTATATACAATTAGAACGTGTGTTTCAAGTGTGTATCTGTTATGTGTTGTGTAGGTCACGTGCCTTGTACCATTTGATCAATCTGCTCCGTTTATCTGTCTCAGGGCCAACTGTGAGTAATAACATAGTAAAGCTATGTTCAACTTTATTTATTTTCTGTGTGATGAATTAAGATTTGTTTTCTGAAAAGATATGTTCTGCATAATGAATTATTGTCCAATTTTTTATATGTATTCGTGACATTCTTAGCATCATGTGATATCTGTTGGCTGTTACCCGATATCGGAGGTTCCATCATAGAACTTAATCTGTTTGCACTCTGTTACCCGTACCCGAGGCCCCGTCATGGGGGCTCAGCGTATTTATTCTCTGTTACTCGAATCCGGAGGTTCCTTTATGAAACTGGTTATTCGTAACCCTCACGTGTCTGCCTCTGTTTTGTATCTGCTCTCTTAATGCTAATGGATGTATCACGTAAACTTAAGCATACCTCATAATTTCTGTATACGATCTGGACAAATTATGATTTTGATATGAAACTGAATTATGACTTCTGAATCTGTACGGACTCATTCATTGAAAACCCTTTACTCTGTTATTGTTCACTGAGATTTCGCTCACAGTTTATATTATATATATAGGTGAGCCGGCGCGTGATCAGGGCCAGAGTTGACGGTCTTCATTTCTGTTTTTGTCAGCCAACCGTTGTGCCTCCCGAGGAGGTTCCGATCGAAGTCTAGTTACATAGCTGTTTTTGTACTTATGCTAGTCTCTGTCTGTTTTGTAAAGTCAGGTCCTGGGAAGTTCACTTTTGTAAATGTTTGTATATATTGATGTCCTTCGACCGTCACGCTTATGTATATATATATATAAGTTTTGAAATATTCTGTCCCATATATGTTATCACAGCTCATTGGATCTTGTCTATTTTGTATAATTGCTTCCGCAGCCCCTTACTATGTGCTTATCTGTTAAGAGGCCTTCGATAATCCACGGATTACTGACCAGTTACGATGCTAAACCTACAGGGGCGAGTTTGGGTCATGACAGAGTGGTATCAGAGCACGTGTTCTACCGCACAGACAAGTCCATACAAGCTTAGGATGTCCTAGTAAGAGTTAGGGGCATTCCATCTGCATGTGTGAGTGTGTGGTAATCCAAATGAATATGGAAACTTAATGTATGTAAATTTGAGCAAATGAATTGAAAGAAACGAATAAGATTATGCCTATGTTTATTGTCATTTGATGTCTCTATAGCAACATGGAGAATGCAAGGGGAAGTGATGTAAGTGAATCTTCAGAGGCTCGCATTGTGACAACCCTCACTACTGTTTACTGATAACACCACTAATTAGTGCTAATCTATGATTAAGCATGTTAATTGACTGATTGACTGAAATTCTGAACGGATTGATTGAGTGTATTAGTTTAATTTTGTGTCTATCTGTTTGACTGCTAAATTATCTGTTCATGTTTTGTGTTTGAAACTACAATTTAAAGGCCTTATTGGCAGCCGAATCTGAAATTAATTAATGTTTCATGCTAATTGGAATTTATGTGATTTTATGATAAGTTTAATTCAAATGTGTTTTGGTATGATTAAATTAGATTAAATATTGATAAATTATAAGAGTTGAACTTATTTTCACATTTACCACCTAGTGGACTTATCTAGGCAACCCCTCTCCACTTCATACATGTTGATACAACATTTCTTCAGCCCATTTCCTTGGCAAAACTGACTAGGAAGAGAGAATTAGAGAGAAGGAAGTAACTTCAACAAAATTGGCTTGGAGGCTTAGGAAAATTGAAGAATTCTTTGCAAATTGAGCTTCCACATCTTGAATTCTAAACCTAAGGTAGGATAATTACCCTCTTGTTTATGAATTCTAGTCTTATGTTGCATGGTTCATGGAAGTTTAAAGATTGAAGTCAAGTTTTGGTTTAGATTGTTGAATTTAGAGCTAAATCATGCATGCATGTGCACATCTCGAAATTTAAGGTTGTTTTCCATGAGATTCTTGCATGCAAGTTCACATTGTGGTTATAGTCCATGAATTCACCATGATTTTGAGCTTAAACTTGCATTTGAGCTTGTAGTTGAAGCTTTGATTTCAATTAAATACATGCATGTTACATTTAAAGTATATTCTTGAAGTTTATTTGAAAATGGTGTTTAATTGACTCACCTTTGGGCCTTGATTTTACAAATTAAGCTTTGAATCACGTTATACTATGAGTTTACAAGTGTTTTTTAGAAAATTGGCCCAAAAGGATCGAATTTGATGCATTAAAAGTTGATTTTGAGCTTAAGGTTCAAATCTGGAATTTCCAGATTTTGGACCCACGCTCGAGTGTACAATCTGAGATCATGTTGTCCGCTCGAGCGAGAAAAGTGATGCTCGAGCGTGAAATGCATGTATCCAGCACTTTGCATGAGTTTACAGTCCGCTCGAGCGAGGACTTGTGTCTCACGCTCGAGCGGGGGTCAAGCGCCTGTCGAGCGTGAATTTTGAGCATCTAGTATTTTTACTGTAGCTTGCAGTCCGCTCGAGCGGAGCTCCTTTGTTTGCATGTCTGCTCAAGCGTAGAAAGCCACGCTCGAGCGAGACCCCTATTTTCTGAAAATTTTGAAAGGTGTTTATGAGTACATCTTTGCATCCTATTTCCATTCTAGGCATTCCTAGGGCATGTTTAAGGCATTTTAAGGAGGATGTTGACGTAGAACCACACCGAGGCAAATTAGGGATTAAGTTATATTTTCCCAACTGTGTAGCTTAGTGTGTGTTCGTTCTGTAACTGTGTAAGGTTGGCATCCGAGGACACTCTAGCTACTTATAGCCCAGTGCTCTGTGAGTAACAGTGTTGTAAAGATATGTTCAATTGAGATTACTTTCTAAATGAATGACTGAACTGCTTTATGAAATAACACTGTTTACTGAATGAATGCTTGTCCTATTTGCGAACTGTATTCGTGGCATCCATAACAATTGACTGTTACTGTACTGTACTGCTACTGTCACAGAGATCTCTGCTGGTTCCCATGTTGGAACCACTACTGTTTACTGATATGATGGCCATCAACTGACTGTTCGGTCTGTTAAGACCTACTGTACTGTTTTGCTATTGGATGTACCACATATGACTATTATAGCTTCTGAATGACTATTATGGCATGAAATATAAGCCACAAACTAAATGACTGATGTACTGATAATTGACTGTTTTTAATACTGAAAGGACATTCATTCTTAACCTCTTTACGCATATGTTATTCACTGGGCTTTAGCTCACTGTTTATATATATATATAGGTGTCCAGGCACCGGATCGGAGCTAGGAGCGTAGGGTTAAACTCCCTTTTTGTCAAGCCAACCACTGTACCTCACTGCGAGATTCCATGTACTGCCAAGCTAAGGTTGCTGTGGGGTGTTTCAGATTCCCCCTTTCTGTTTTTGTTATGTATAGACTGAATGATATTTGTACTATACTGTTATGGTGGGGATTTGGTCCCTGACCGGAATGCCTGTAAATGATGTTTGTATATACTGTTTTGTTCTGAATCTGAATATATTATGAAAGGTCTTTTTGCATACAGACCGTCACAGCTCATTGGACATCAATTAATTACTGTTTTGGCTTCCGCCAGCCCCTGTACTCTGTATTACTGTTTTACTGTTAAGCAGGCCTTCGGTAATCTCGGATTACTGGCCGGTTACGGTGCTAAACCCATAGGGGCGGGTTTAGGTCATGACACGCATGGGCTGAATGGAACAAATGCTAGCAGCATTGACTGAAACTTTGACACAACAGCAAATACAGCAACCTTTACCCCCGCCACCTCCGGCAGCACAAGCCGAAGTAGATAATAATGACATCATCAACTTGACACAAAAATTCATGAAAATGAAACCGCCGACATTCTATGGTGGAATTGAACCGTTGAAAGCAGAGACGTGGTTACTTGAAATGGAAAAGCTATGTGAGGTGTTTCCTTGTTCTGAACTACAGAAAGTCCTTCTAGCCACCTATACTCTGAAGGATGAAGCCCGAAGGTGGTGGTTACTGATTCGAAACGGCAATGGAAATATGACGTGGGCACAGTTTAATGCCATCTTCTATGATAAATATTTTCCCCAATGTTTCAGGGATCGGAAAATGTCTGAGTTTTAAGAACTTAAACAGGGAAGAATGTCTGTAGCAGAGTATGAAGCCAAATTCACCGAACTGGCACGGTTTGCTCCACATATGGTGGATACTGATTACAAGAAAGCACGAAAATTTGAAGGTGGACTAGATTTAGAGGTGTTTGATCGAGTAAGCGTGCTGAAATTGCCTACTTATGTGGAAGTTCTAGACAGATCCTTAATGGCAGAAGCCACCTTAGCCGCTATGAAACAAAGTAAGGCCCCAGCAGCTACAATAACTGATTGGAGAGGAAAAAGGTCTGGGTTTGGTTTTAAAAAAGGCCGGTCTTTTGTTAGTGAGAAGCAAAACACGGGGTCTACAAGCAGCTTGAGTCAGAGTAATGGGTCTATCCCGGTCTGTTCTGATTGTGGTAGAAGGCATAGAGGTGTGTGCTAGCGAGTTTCCGGTACTTGTTTCCGATGTGGCCAGTCAGGTCATGTAGTGAAAGATTGCCCACTCAGGTCTGAGAATACTAGCCGTCCTATGGCAAGTTCAGCGGGATCCGCCTCTACAACCAAAACAAATGCAAAGGCCAATACTGGGAAAGAACCTCTGAGACAAGGTCGAGTGTTCACCTTAGTGCCCAGTGACGTACCAAACACCTATACTGTGGTGTCAGGTACACTTTCTATATGTTCTCAAAATGCATGTGTACTGATAGATTCTGGTTCTACACATTCCTTTGTATCGCATGCTTTCTCTCGAAAATTGACTAGACCATTAGAACTTATGACATATGTGTTATCTGTATCTACGCTGTCTAGGGGTTCTATGATGTGTGCTCATGTGTATCCAGCATGTGATATTATGATTGGTGATATGATGTTATATATTGACTTATTGCCCTTGAACATTGATCATTTTGATTGCATTTTGGGAATAGACTGGTTGACTAAATATTGTGCTACCATTGACTGTGCAAGTAAATCTGTTGTGTTTAGACCATCGGGTATGCCTGAATTTACTTTTACTGGGAATGGGATAGTTTCTCCCCCATATCTGATTTCGGCTATGAAAGTTGTAAAACTGCTTAGGAAGGGATGTAAGGGTTACTTGTGTTGTATACTGACCGTATCATCTGACGGAACTAATGTAGAAACTATCCCTGTCGCTTGTGAATTTCCTGATGTGTTTCCGAATGACTTATTTGGGGACTTAGTTGATAGAGAAATTGAATTCACTGTTGAGGTGTTTCCGGGAACACAATCTATTTCCAAGACTCCCTACAGAATGTCTACCTCAGAATTGAAAGAATTAAAAACTCAACTTCAGGAGCTGTTGAACAAGAAATTTATCCGTCCGAGCACTTCACCTTGGGGTGCTCCAGTCTTGTTTGTCAAAAAGAAGGATGGATCTTTGAGATTGTGTATAGACTACCGAGAACTGAACAAAGTGACTATCAAGAACAAATACCCTCTGCCCTGAATAGATGACTTGTTTGACCAATTTCAGGGTGCCCAAATATTTTCCAAAATTGACCTCAGGTCTGGGTATCACCAGTTAAAGGTCAGGGCTGAAGACATAGAGAAAACTGTATTCAGAACTAGATATGGACATTATGAATTTTTAGTAATGCCGTTTGAGGTGACCAATGCACTTACTGCCTTCATGGACCTTATGAACGGAGTGTTTAAATCATTTCTAGATGAATTTATTGTTGTATTTATTGATGATATCCTGATTTACTCCAAAAGTAGGGAAGAACATGAGAATCATTTGAGAATTGCCCTACAGACTTTGAGAGAAAATAAATTATACGCTAAATTGTCCAAATGTGAATTTTGGCTTGACAGTGTGACATTTTTGGGCCATGTAATCAACAAGGATGGTGTTTCCGTTGACCCTCAGAAAATTGAAGCTATTGTGGACTGGCGTAAACCGACAAATGTGACAGAAGTTAGAAGTTTTCTGGGACTTGCAAGTTACTACCGAAGATTTGTGAAAGACTTTTCCAAGCTTGCCATGCCACTGACCCAGTTAACTCAGAAAAATGTGTCATTTGATTGGAATGAACAGAGAGAGGCAGCCTTTCAAGAGTTAAAAACCAGGTTAGTGACTGCACCAATTTTAACTTTGCCCAATGGTACTGATGGGTTTCAAGTTTACAATGATGCTTCCTACAAAGGTTTGGGGTGTGTACTAATGCAAAACGGAAAAGTGATTGCCTATGCTTCTCGACAACTCCGACTTCATGAAAAGGATTACCCGACACACGATCTTGAATTAGCAGCTGTGGTGTTTGCTTTGAAAATTTGGCGTCACTACTTGTATGGGGTAACTTGTGAGATGTATACCGATCATAAAAGCTTGAAATATTTCTTCACCCAAAAGAAATTGAACATGAGACAGAGGCGATGGTTAGAGTTAATCAAAGATTATGATTTGCAGATTTTATATCACCCAGGGAAAGCTAATACCGTAGCAGATGCCTTGAGCCAAAAATCCAGTGCAAATTTGTCATGCTTGCTGTCCAATCAAAAAGAACTGCTAGATAACCTGGAACAGGAGGAGATTAAGATGGACGTGTAAGAACAAGGTGGGATTTTAACTGTTATTTCTGCTCAACCTACAATTCTTGACGAGATCAAACAAAAACAATGCGAAGATGAATACTTAAGAAGGATCATAGAGGAATTTGATTAAAAGCCAAGGCCGGGATTTGTGTTTGAGAATGACGTACTAAAATTTCAAAACCGTCTTTGTGTACCCGATTGTTGTGATTTGAGAAAACGTGTGTTGACCGAAGCTCATAGTAGTAAATTTGCCATGCACCCGGGGAACATGAAAATGTATCACAATTTAAAATAGAATTTTTAGTGGCCTGGAATGAAAAAGAGTATTGCAGATTTTGTGGCTAGATGTCTACATTGTCAACAGGTTTAAGCTGAACATCAACGACCTGCTGGTTTGCTATAACCACTCCCAATACCGAAATGGAAATGGGAGCACATTACCATGGACTTTATTGTGGAATTGCCTCGTTCTTCCCAAGGTATGGACTCTATCTGGGTTATAGTTGACTGTTTAACTAAGTCTGCCCATTTTCTGCCTATCAAAACTATTTATAATGCCGATAAATTGGCTAACTTGTATGTGAACGAAATTGTGAGATTGCATGGTATACCGGTATCTATTGTATCTGACAGGGATTCGAAGTTTGTGTCAAGATTTTGGCAGAGTTTGCAACAATCTTTGGGAACTGAACTGAGGTTGAGTAGTGCTTATCACCCACAGACAAATAGACAAACTGAACGAACTAACCAAACTTTAAAGGATATGCTCAGAATGTGTGTGTTAGACTTCTAGGGGAATTAGGAGACCTATTTGCCATTGGCTGAATTCGTGTACAACAATAGTTACCATTCAAGCGTTGGGATGGCTCCATACGAAGCCTTGTATGGAAGAAAATGTCGTTCTCCGACATGTTGGGCTGAATTAGGTGATAGACCTTTGTTGGGACCGAAACTTGTATAAGAAACAACCGAGAAAGTGAAACTGATCCAGCAACGATTGAAAACTGCACAAAGTCGGCAGAAGAGCTATGCTGATGTCCGGAGAAGAGACAGGGAATATGAGGTTGGTGATCACGTATTCATAAAGGTGACCCCGATGAAGGGTCAAACTCAGTTTGGTATTAAGGGCAAGTTGGCGCCAAGATATGTTAGACCTTATAAAGTCCTTGAAAAGATCAATCCAATATCATATCGGGTAGCTTTACCACCGGTAATGGAGCATATACACAATGTATTTCACGTATCGATGCTTCGAGAGAATTTGAGAGATCCGCTCCATGTCATTGAGCCAACACACGTGCTTTTGAAAGATGACTACACTTATGAGGAAAGACCTGTCCAGATTGTGAACCGCAGGATCAAACGATTGAGAAACAAAGAAATACCGTTGGTAAAAGTTGATTGGCAAAACCACGGAGGAACCTATGCAACCTGGGAAACCGAAGAAGACATGATGAAGAGATATCCGAATTTGTTCCCTTTGGACTCAATGTTGTTCCAGAATAAAGGTAATTCGAGTTTGGAGGACCAAACTCTTTTAAGGGGGAAGACTGTAACAATCCCAACATCTGATTAACGTTAATCCATGATTAATTATGCCTAATTAGCAATTGGGGTGAATTCTGCATTAAACTGCATGTGTGTGATGCATTGTTCGTGTCCATATCTGTTAGGCGTAGAAAGATCTGTTCACGTTTTAGTTTCAATTTGCGAATTGAAAGCCTTATCGGCGTCCGAATCAGAAATTGACTTGATTTATGTGCTAAATAGGATTTATAGAATTTTATGGTAGGTCTAATTGAAATTCGATTTGGAACGATTAAATTAGATTAAATTAATGCCCACTAATTAACCCTATTAAGCACATTTTTGTTTAAGCCTTATTAAGGCCTTAGTGGCCTCATTGACCACTTACTTTCCCACCTACTCTTCTCTTCCACTTAGACACATGTTGAGCTCATACATCTTTGAGTCCCCTAAGCTCCAAAAACGTGAGAAAGGGTGAGAGTAGAGGAATTGGTTCAAGATTTAGAAATTGAGCTCAAATTCAAGGAGATGCTAAGAATTGGTGTTAATTGAAGAAGATTTGTGGGGCCTCAACCTTAATTTTATAGATTGAAGCCTCTAGGTAAGAGACTAGACTCTTAATCGAGTAATTAACTTAGATTCTACAAGATTATTGGTGAATTAAGTGAATTTAAGTAGGAATTGCATTAGAGTTGGAGAGAAATGGACCATACCATGCATGCACGTACATTTTCTCACAAATTGAGCATGATTTCAAAGGTTCTTTCATGCATGTGTTAACCTCACTTACATTTTGGTCATTCATCACGTTTTCCATTAAATTACCAAGTTTGATTATGTTTTGGAGGGTTTGAATTCAAGGAAGTTCTTGCATGTTGTATTATTGGCATTTTCATAAAGTTTGTGTTGGAATGTTGCTCAATTGGCATACTTCTGGGTTTTGATTTTGTAAAATGATCTTCAAAACATGTGGTCTTATGAGTTTCATGTATTTCTTCAAGTTTTGGGCTCAGAAAATTAAGTTTGTTGCATTTGGGGTTGAATTTGAGCTTGGTGATCAAATCTGGAAATTCCAGAAATTTGATCCACGCTCGAGCGTGGAACTTTACGCTCGAGCGTGCACCTTGAGTACATGCACTCCGCTCGAGCGACGATGTTTGCGCTCGAGCATGAAATGCATATACCCAGAAGTTCTTGTGTTTTACAGCCCGCTCGAGCAAGGGAATCCACGCTCGAGTGAAGGTCTGAGTCTCACGCTCGAGCGTAGGTCGAGCGCCCGTCGAGCATGAAAAACTTGCATCCAGTACTTTTGTCGAGGGTTACAGTCCGCTCCAGCAGGAAAGTCCACGCTCGAACAGAGCTTCATTGTTTGCATGTCCGCTCGAGCGGGGAAATCCACGCTCGAGCGTAGACCTTATTTTCAGCCAGTTTTAAGAAATGTTTTCCAATGCATTCTTGCATCCTCATTCCATCCTAGGCATTCCTAAGCCATGTTTAAGATTCCATAATGAGGATTAAGAGTTAGAAACACACCAAGAGCAAACGACATAAGTTATATACAATTAGAACGTGTGTTTCAAGTGTGTATCTGTTATGTGTTGTGTAGGTCACGTGCCGTGTACCGTTTGATCAATCTGATCCGTCTATCTGTCTTAGGGCCAACTGTGAGTAATAACATAGTAAAGCTATATTCAACTTTATTTATTTTCTGTGTGATGAATTAAGATCTGTTTTCTGAAAAGATATGTTCTGCACAATGAATGATTATCCAATTTTTTATACGTATTCGTGACATTCTTAGCATCATGTGATATCTGTTGGCTATTACCCGGTATCGGAGGTTCCATCATGGAACTTAATTTGTCTGCACTCTGTTACCCGTACCGGAGGCCCCGTCATGGGGGCTCAGCGTATTTATTCTTTGTTACCCGGATCTGGAGGTTCCTTTATGGAACTGGTTATTCGTAACCCTTACGTGTCTGCCTCTGTTCTGTATCTGCTCTCTTAATGCTAATGGATGTATCACGTAAACTTAAGTATACCTCATGATTTCTGTATACGATCTGGACAAATTATGATTTTGATATGAAACTGAATTATGACTTCTGAATCTGTACGGACTCATTCATTGAAAACCCTTTACTCTGTTATTGTTCACTGAGCTTTTGCTCACAGTTTATATTATATATGTAAGTGAGCCGGCGCGTGATCAGGGCCAGAGTTGACGGCCTTCATTTCTTTTTTTGTCAGCCAACCGTTGTGTCTCCCGAGGAGGTTCCGATCGAAGTCTAGTTACATGGCTGTTTTTGTACTTATGCTAGTCTCTGTCTGTTTTGTAAAGTCGGGTCCTGGGAAGTACACTTTTGTAAATGTTTGTATATATTGATGTCCTTCGACCGTCACGCTTATATATATATATATATAAGTTTTGAAATATTCTGTCCCATATATGTTATCACAGCTCATTGGACCTTGTCTATTTTGTATAATTGCTTCCGCAGCCCCTTACTATGTGCTTATCTGTTAAGAGGCCTTCGGTAATACACGGATTACTGGCCGATTACGATGCTAAACCTACAGGGGCGGGTTTAGGTCGTGACAATGAGTTAGCTTTGGCACATTTGTTAATGTGCTAATTTTTTGTGTTATTTTTATTAGGATGTTAGGATGTAGTCGTGGAGATAGGGGGTGGTAGGCCTAGGAGACACGAGGTGTCTATATCGGATGAGATTCCAGCGCAGGAGGAAGAGATTGGTCAGGCCAATGTGGCTAAACTAGTAGGTCAGTAGGCCATGGACGCCTTAGCCCGCAAAATGACCGGAGCATTGAGGGAATCAATGGACATTCAAGTCCAAGCCCAGATAGCTGAGGTAAGGCCTTCGTTTCTGAAGATGAAGTTTTTCCAGTCAAATCCGGATGAGTTTTTGGATGACCCAAAAGAGCCATTGAAAGCAGACAAGTGGCTTGAACAATAGTGAAGACGTTCGAGATGCTTGGCATCGAGGACGACCAATTGAAGGTGACCTTGGCGTCTTTCTAGCTGAAAGGGGATGCGGGTCAATGGTGGAAGTATGCGTGGGGACGCATTTGAGGGACTTGGGAGGCTTTTGTCAATGCTTTTCAGGACAAGTTTTTGCCTTCCACTGTTAAGGAGAAGTTAAGGGATTAATTTTCTCGCCTCAGGCATTTGAACACGTTTGTGGCCGAGTTTGAGGCCATTTTCACTAGCCTGTCTAGGTTTGCACCTAAGTTGGCAGCAACCGATGAGCACCGTTATTTGGAGTTCGAGAAGAAGTTGAGGACCGAACTCATGTTTCAAGTGGCTGGGTCCATGATTAGAGATTATGGGCGCCTTGTGGAGGTGGCAACTCATCTTGAGACCATCATGCAAGCTGAGGATGAGATGATGAGGGTGTAACAAGCCCGCGAGGGACCTCAATGGTGTTACAGTTCGGACTCGATTTGTCACGGTTCTTAATCTTGAACCAAAGAGTCCAAATCTGGCAAATCGTTTTGAGAAAAACAGATTTTTTGAAAGAAGTGCCAAACATGGACTGCTTTGCCAGATACAGAGTCGCCACCTAAATATTTTATAATGGGGAAATTTAGGAAACCCCTGACTCGGTGCCAAAGGCCACGTGTCCGTCATCACCAAAGTTGCCTCGGCTCGGGAACTTGAGTACGATTGGGGAAGGTCAGCTATGAGCACCCCCTCTCGCCCGATCCGAAGATCGGCCTCTACTAACCATGATATCTCGTTTTTGAAAACACATGCGTTCTTATCCGATTAATTAGCTAGAATTACTATGCGATGCGCACAGCAAAACAAGTATAGACTAGATCGCCTAATTTGGAACAAAGCATTGCGTATCCGTTTGTTTGGAAATGTTTTAAGATTTGCTACTCGCAAGTAGGCTAAAACACGGATTTCAACGAGTTGTTCCAACTCAAATAATCCAACCTTCACCCACAGGCATTCAGGCAGTTATATCAACTAAGCATTTAGCCACATGGTAAGCATGCTGTCATGTTAACATTCACACTCATGCGAGATGCTAAAGCATAAATACTTACATCGTACTCCGTGCCAAAACAATGAAGCTAGTTAGCAAAACATGCATGACCCTAGTCCATGTTAAGTGGCTAATGCATCACATACAAAATGCAATCTAGAATAGGCTCGGCTAATCCTAGGATGGCATGTGGAATGTGACAATTGATACACGTATTCAAATTGAATTTGAAATACAATACAGTTAGCATGATGCGCCAAGCCCGGTGCATGCAATACAAATGAATGAATACAAACATGCGAAGCATAAGAATGCTAATTGAGATATGCCCTAAATCTAACCATTGTAAGCGGTTAAATAAAAGGAAAGAAAGACGTGAGGTTGGAAGACATACACACACCCACGCACACTTATTACAACATTAGCCCTCACTCGGAGGGTCCGAATAAATAATACAAGCTACCTAATTAACTAACTCACGAGCTAATTAAATATTACAAAACCAAATTAATAACTAGCTACAACTAATTATTACACAACTTAATTAATTAACGAATCAATTAACTAATTAATGAATGACAGCAAGCAAATAGGGAAAGCGGTAAATGATGCTATTCCAGCTCTGTTTAAAGAAGGGAGGCATGCATGCTCGCTTCGGTTCCTCGCTTTGAAAGGCCTTCCGATTGCTCTTTAGAGGCTCTGTTTGCAGGGTGTCTTCTAGTGCTTGTTGCTGTAACTTACCAAAACACTGCAGGGGGAGGCTACCAGTGGCCTGCCGGCCATAAGAGGAGTACTGCCGGCCAAAGATGGGTCATTGCCGGCCAAGGGTGACACACTGCCGGCCATCAATGGCAGGCTGCCGGCCACTGGTGTGCTGGGACACCAAACTGCAACGAAGCACAAAATAGAGAAAAGGGAGAGTCTCCCAAGGGCATGTATGCACCATGGCACTCCAAATCACCTCAAAACATCAAGGGAGAGGCCAAATCGGATCCACGACCATCAATCACGTGTCCCGATGCATGATGGCCAAAGATCCAACTTGTGCAAATCAATATGAAAATGAATGCACAACTAAAGCAAGTAAAGCCTAGAACTCTATCATGAATCATCAAGAGCTTCAGCGACCGAGAATTGAGACACGTTCCATCACTTGAAGTATGAAATGCCCCTCGTTCCTCATGCTCGGATTAACACTTAATCCAAGCAATGCAACACATAAGCATGGCAAACATGCAATGCGAGCAACCTAACAAGGCTAATGACATGCAACAAGCATATAAGCATGATGTGAGGTGACAACCTTGGACAACATGACGAAATGCAACATGAACATGTGAACATGCAAGGCATGTAAAGCTAAATAAGTATGCAACAACATACTACATGTAACAAGCATGCGACAACATGGTAAAATGGGATTACACCAAAGATAGACGGCTCTCAACTAGGTCCAAATCAGTAGCCAAAGGCAATGAATTGATGGCACGAAAAGCATGAAATGTCAAGATAAGCATGCATGCCAAATGGCTAAAGTATTAAGGCACAAAGGGGTCAACTCTTAAGCACACTTAAGGAGCAACAAACATGGATACATGGCAATGAGGTAAGCTCTGAAATACATGTAAAGTGATGCCAAATCAACTCAACAATGCAAGCAAAGCATGTTAGGATGTTCAAAGCTCAAAGTAAGCAAAGGGACTTAAGCCATGGCCACACAAGGCAAGCCCCAAAGGGCCAAGGGGACCTAAAATAGTCCTAGGGCAGGTCTAAGCAAGACCAAAACCAAGCTCAAAGCTAGCCAACACGGGCTAGAACACAAAGCTAAACACAGGAGCATGCAAGGCATTAATGAGGCAATGCACTACACCTATTGAAATCAAACACGGCATGACTTGGACAACCAAAAACAGAGTTACATCATGGTATAATAGGACCCAAAATGCACTAAAATGATGAGCCAAAGGCTTAGGCTAAGTGGCATGCCCAAAAGCTCATTCTTGAGGCATAAAGCACAAGCTATATAAAGCATTCAAGGCATGTCAAATGCAAGTGAATGACAACATTTCGTGGACTGAAATAGCATGTGGAATGAGGGCAAGGCATGCAAACATCACATGTATGGCATGGTAGGGGTCTCAAAACCCAAGACTAGCCTAAGCATTTACACTATAGCTATACAAAGCATGAGTGATATGGCCATGGCAACCCAAAATAGTCCTAAAACACTTCAAAATAAGCATAAAATCATGTTTAAGCAAAGCCAAAATATGCTAGTATGATGAGTCAAAACATCATGCACAAAGAGCTAGGAAACAAGATTTGTTCTACACCTATATGGAGCATGCAAAGGATGATCAAACCAACTATGGATAGGGTCATATCATGCCAAATGATGACCAAATACATGCTGAAATGTAAACCAAACAAGCTAAAATGACATGGCAACGCATGGAGCATATGAAGCTAATTTAGGGGATTTACACTACAAGTGCATCATGCAAGCATGGAGTAACAAAACCAACCCAAAACAGATTCATGACATGGTAAAACATCACCAAAAATGGACTGAAATGGACTCAACAAAGACTATGCACACATGCTACTTTGATGAGCTATGAATGGAGTTACATTACACATGCTAGATGCAAGCAAGGCATGACCAAACCAGCCTTGGACAGGGCCAAAGAAGGTCCTAGAAGTCACAAAAAAGGGCCTGAACCAAGCCTCAAAAATGCATAGAGGGTTGGTCCTTTGGAAGGCCAAAAATGCGAGCAAAGAGGAATACAAAGAGAGGGGACTACCCCCTCTGATTAAGGACCTCAAAACCATACCTCTACCACTGAAAATCCACTGGATTTCAGTGGTAGGAAGGCCAAACCAAGGCTAGGTCGGATGTCTCCAAATATGGCTTAAAACAAAGCCAAACAAAGCATGCAAGGGGGCTACACACCCCAAACAGCAAAATGACCTTAACCAAAATTAAAAAGCACTTAAAAACAATACTTTTTTCAGTTATGAGCAAAGCCTAAAACAATATGCAAAGAGGGCTAAAGCAAGGTGTAACAATCCTTGTACTGATTATCGATAACCTACTGAATTACGTACTGATTACTGTTAAACTGAACTGATAATGACTGATAATTGGATTAACTGAAGTACTGAATGAACTGATTGAAATCGAAACTGAAATTGAATAAGTTATCTATTGAATTGCATATTGCATCTGTTTGATTGATTGATTATCTGTTAGAAGTTATATGTTTAAACTGCTAATTGAAGGCCTTATCGGCGGCCGAATTAGGAACCGTTTAGAGTTTTGGAATCAGTAGAATATTTGTGATTTAATGGTATATTTATCTGAAAATTGATTAGGAATGATTAAACTAGATTAAATATTGTCATATTGCAAACTTTGGCTTAATTACCATGTTGCCACCTAGTGGGCCACTACACCACACCTTGCACAAGACTTGGTCTTGCATTATACAACACTTCTTTGGCACATTTGAGTCCACCACCGAATTGAGAGAGAGAGAGATTAGAGAGTGAGTGTTTTCATCTTGTGTTCATAAGACTTGCTTGAAGAAATTGAAGGGTAGATTGCTAATTGAGCTCATAAACCTTGTAATTGAGACTTAGGTAAGTGACTTCATCTCCATCTTGTTGTCTTTGAGCCTCATTTTGCATGGTTCATGCCCAATTAGAGAGCTAGGCCATGAATTTGCTCATACATGTTGAATTGGACCTTAATTGTTGCATGCATGGCCATTTTGGTGCATTTGGAAGTTGAATACATGGTGGATTGTACATGCATGTCCATGTTTATATTATAGTCCATGTTTTCATTTTGTTTCCACAGATTGGAGCTCAATAGAGCTAGACTTGGAGCTTGAATTTGGTTAAAAACTCATGCATGTCATGTTTGCATGTTGTTCTTGAAAACTAGTTTGAAAATGAGTTTGATTAAACACCCTTGGGCCTTGATTTCTTAAATTGAGCTTTATAACTTGTTATCCTATGTGTTTAAAAGAGTTTTCCAGAAAATGGGCTCAAGAGGATCGAATTGGCAACATCAAAACTTGGTTTGGAATTTGGAGGTTGAATCTGGATTTCCCAGATTTTGGCCGTCCGCTCGAGCGGGGGAAGTGCCGCTCGAGCGGGGAATTCATGCTCCCAGCATTTTCTTCGACTTGTTCTACAGTCCGCTCGAGCGGAGTGTTTCACGCTCGAGCGGAGAAATCGAGCATCCAGCATCTTGCACCATTCTTCAGTCCGCTCGAGCGGGGGAATGTACGCTCGAGCGGGGACCTTTGTTTGCTTGTGCGCTCGAGCGGGGAAACCTGAGCTCGAGCGGAGGCCTTGTTTCACTGAAAATTCTGCAAATGTTTTCTAAGTGCATCTTTGCATCCTCATCCCATCCTAGGCATTCTTAGGCCTAGTTTAAGGCATCTTAATGAGGATATAGATGTAGAACACACCGAGGCATAATAGGAAGTTAATTATTGTACTTCCCCAACTGTTAAACTTAGAGTGTGTTCATTTTGTTAACTGTTTAGGGTTGGCTTCGGGGACGCGCTCTAGCTGCTATTAGCCCAATCTCTGTGAGTAACAGATTGTGTAAAGATATGTTTAAAATGGTTATCTTTTGAATACTGAACAGAACTGTTTACTGAACTGATATTGTTTATTGAATGAATGTATGTCCTGTATTGTGAACTGTACTGTGGCATCCTTAGCACTTATTGATTACTGTTATTGTTACAGAGCTCTGTCGGTTTCCTTGTGGAACCATACTGTTTATTGATTGATGGCCATCACTACTGTTGGGTCTGCTAAGACCCGGTCCTTCTGGACCTACTGCTATAGGCTATTGGATGTACCACATATGACTGATTGACTGAAATACTGAAAGACTGAAATACTGTTTAATGAACTGTTTTCATTATTGTAAGGACATTCATTCATAACCTCTTTACACTTATTGTTATTCACTGGGCTTTAGCTCACTGTTTATATATATATGTAGGTTCTCAGCAGCCAGACCAGAGCTAGGAGCGTGGGTTGGTCCCCAGTTTTGTCAAGCCAGCCTATGTGCCTCACTGCGAGGTTCCGAGACGCCATGCTATGGCTTGGGGTGTTTTTGTGTCCCCCACCTGTCTCTTGACTGTTTTGTTTATTGTATAAACTGTTTACTGTTTGACCGTACTGTTATCGGGGGATTAAGTCCCCGTACTGAATGATTGTATATGATTGTATAGACCGTACTGTTTTGACTGTATGAATGCATGAAAAATGTTTTTGGCATACAGATTGTCACAGCTCAATGGACACTATTTATTTACTGTATTGGCTTCTGCCAGGCCCTGTACTCTGTTTTACTGTATTACTGTTCAGCAGGCCTTCGGTAATCTCGGATTACTGGCCAGTTACGGTGCTAAACCCATAGGGCCGGGTTTGGGTCGTGACAGAGTGGTATCAGAGCGATACTTAACCACGAGTTATACCGCACACACGTGTCCAAATGAGCTATAGGGTGTCCTAGAAAGGTGATTAGGGCATCTCATGAACTTGAAAAGTGTGTGCTTATGACTGACTGATTATATGCTAAATGTTAAACTGTTTAAGTGTACAACTGCTTATAATGATAACTGTTATAACTGCTTATAGCGGAATGGATAATGCAAATGAACCTGAATCATCATCCTCTGAGGCCAGAATGGCCAGACTTGAACAAATGATGGGACTGGTAATTGAAAGACTAGATCAACAACAGAACCAACAGCCCCCACCTCCTCCTCCTCCGGTGCAACCGGAACAGAATGTACAGAATGTGAATGCCAATGAGGTGGACATTATTGCACTGACCCATAAGTTCAGCAAGATGAAACCGCCGTCCTTTCAGGGAGGCTTAGAACCGTTAAAGGCTGAAGCTTGGGTTCTTGAGACTGAGAAATTGTTTGAAATGTTTCCGTGCTCCGAAGCCAACAAAGTACTGTTAGCAACCTTCACCCTTCAGGAAGAAGCAAGAAGGTGGTGGATGTTGACCCGTGATGCGAATACTATTGTGACTTGGACTCAGTTCAAGGAGTCCTTCTTTGAAAAGTATTTTCCCCAGTGCATCAGGGACAGAAAAGTGACTGAGTTTGAACAGCTGAAACAGGGCACAACGTCTGTTGCCGAGTACGAGAAGAAATTCACCGAATTTGCCAGGTATGCACCACATATGGTGGATACCGAATATAAGAAGGCCAGAAGGTTTGAAGGGGGCCTTAGTGCTGCTATACAGGACCGAATAAATGTTTTGAAAATGCCAACTTTTGTGGGTGTTCTCGACCGGGCATTGATGGCCGAGACAAATATTGCAACAGTGAAACAATCTGAAACACCAACAACTGAATGGCATGGTAAAAGACAGGGTTTCAAATTCAAGAAAGGCAAACATAACTCTGCAAACAAGAAACAGAATACGGGGTCAACGACTAGCCCCAGCCAAGGGAGTGGATTCATTCCACCCTGCTCCGTATGTGGCAATAAGCACAAAGGGGTTTGCTACCAGATTTCAGGAGCTTGCTTCAGATGTGGCAAGGTGGGCCACAGAATTAAAGACTGCCCTTCTGCTCCACCAGCTAGTGGTAAAGTTGCACCAAGTGCAGCAGCATCAAATGTAGCACCAAAGCCTAACCCCAAAGCTACCGGGAAAGAGCCTGTGAGGCAGGGCCGAGTATTTGCCCTAGTACCGGGAGATGTTCAGAATACTGAGACCGTTGTGTCAGGTATCCTCTCTATTTGTGCTCAAAATGCATATGTATTGATTGATTCGGGGTCTACACATTCTTATGTGTCGCATGCTTTTTCACGGAAATTGAATAGACCCTTAGAACCTATGAATTACTTGTTAGCGGTATCATCACCTGTTGGAGGATCCATGACATGTGCATATATGTATCCTGCTTGTGAAATTATTGTTGGGGATATGCATCTGTTTATTGACTTACTGCCGTTAAACATAGATCACTTTGATGTGATATTGGGGATGGATTGGTTACAAAAATATCATGTCACCATTGACTGTGTAACGAAACAAGTAGTTTTCCGTCCATCTAGTTTACCTGAATTTGTGTTTAATGGGAGTGGAGTAGTATCTCCTCCGTATTTGATTTCTTCTGTGAAAGCTGTTAAACTGATTAGGAAGGGGTGTAAAGGATATTTGTGTTCCGTACTGACTGTATCTACTGATGATAATATTAAAACTGATGTGAATTGCATTCCTATAGTCAGAGAATTCCCAGATGTATTTCCAGATGATTTGCCAGGGGATTTGATTGATAGGGAAGTTGAATTTATTATTGATGTGATTCCGGGTACACAGCCAGTGTCTAAAGCTCCCTACAGAATGGCTCCAACCGAACTGAAAGAATTGAAAGTACAATTGCAGGAACTGTTAGACAAGAAGTTTATCAGACCCAGTACTTCACCGTGGGGTGCACCTGTCTTGTTTGTAAAGAAGAAAGATGGCTCACTGAGACTGTGTATTGATTACCGTGAATTGAACAAGGTAACTGTAAAGAACAAATATCCATTACCGCGTATTGATGATTTGTTTGATCAGTTACAGGGTGCACAAGTGTTTTCCAAAATTGATCTCAGATCGGGATACCATCAACTGAAAGTTAAACCAGAAGACATTGATAAAACTGCTTTTAGAACGAGGTATGGCCACTATGAATTTTTAGTTATGCCGTTCGGAGTCACGAATGCCCCAGCTGCATTTATGGACCTTATGAACAGAATTTTTAAACCATACCTTGATGATTTTATTGTGGTATTTATTGATGACATACTGATTTATTCTAAGACTGTTGAAGAACATGAACATCATCTGAGACTTGCCCTGCAAACCTTAAGAGAACAGAAACTGTATGGTAAACTGTCTAAATGTGAATTCTGGCTTGATCATGTTATGTTTTTGGGGCATGTTGTTAGCAAAGATGGAATTTCTGTTGATCCGCAGAAAATTGAAGCCGTAGTGAACTGGCCTAGACCAACAAATGTGACTGAAGTCCGAAGCTTTTTGGGATTGGCTGGATATTACAGAAGATTTGTCAAAGATTTCTCCAAAATTGCCTTACCATTGACTCAATTGACACAGAAGGGGACATCATTTGACTGGACAGACCAAAGGGAATCAGCATTTCAAGAATTGAAAACCCGACTTGTGACTGCACCGGTTCTTACTTTACCTTCAGGTACGGATGGTTATACTATTTTTAGTGATGCTTCTCATAAGGGTTTGGGATGTGTTTTAATGCAGAATGGGAGAGTTATTGCCTATGCTTCCCGACAGTTGAGACCACATGAAAAGAATTACCCAACCCATGACCTGGAACTTGCTGCAGTGGTGTTTGCACTGAAAATTTGGCGTCACTATTTGTATGGAGCAACATGTGAAGTGTATACCGACCACAAGAGTTTGAAATATTTCTTCACACAGAAAGAACTGAATATGAGACAGCGGAGATGGCTTGAACTGATTAAAGACTATGACTTACAAATACTGTATCATCCGGGAAAAGCCAACACCGTTGCCGATGCTTTGAGCCGAAAATCGATTGGGAACTTAGCCTGTTTGCTGACTGGACAGAAGGAGTTGCTTTGTGATCTTGAAAAGTCTGAAATTGAAATTGTTTTGAAGGAACAAGGTGGAAACTTAGCTGCTATTTCTGCTCAACCAGCCTTGATTGAAGAGATTAAAGAGAAACAGCAACTGGATGATTTCTTAAAGAGGATTATTGAAGAAAGAGATTCAAAACCGAAACCGGAGTTCAAATTTGAGAACAATGTACTGAAATTTCAAGAAAGACTGTGTGTACCGAATGACACTGAACTGAAAAGAAGAATTCTGCATGAGGGCCACAATTCGAAATTTTCTATCCATCCGGGGAATACGAAAATGTATCAAGACTTGAAATTGAATTTCTGGTGGCCGGGAATGAAGAAAGAAATTGCCGACTTTGTGTCCAAATGTCTTCACTGCCAACAAGTCAAAGCTGAACATCAACGACCCGCTGGATTATTGCAACCCTTACCCATACCAGAGTGGAAATGGGAGCATATCACGATGGATTTTATCGTTGGGTTACCTCGCTCCAGAAAAGGTATGGATTCAATTTGGGTTATTGTTGATAGACTGACTAAATCTGCTCACTTCTTACCTGTCAAGACAATTTATAATGCGGACAAATTGGCTGTTATCTATATTGATGAAATTGTTAGACTGCACGGAGTGCCTGTGTCTATTGTTTCTGACAGGGATTCGAAGTTTACATCGAGGTTCTGGCAAAGCCTACAGACTGCATTGGGTACTGAATTGAGGCTGAGTAGTGCTTATCATCCTCAGACAGATGGACAGTCAGAAAGGACCATCCAGACTTTAGAAGATTTATTGAGAATGTGTGTCCTTGATTTCCAGGGAAATTGGGAAATTCATTTGCCGTTGGCTGAATTCGCCTACAACAACAGCTACCATTCGAGCATTGGTATGGCGCCTTTCGAGGCATTGTATGGTAGAAAGTGTAGATCTCCAATTTGCTGGGCAGAAGTTGGAGATGGGCCGTTGCTTGGGCCCGAGATTGTGTATGAAACAACTGAAAAGATAAAACTGATACAGCAAAGACTGAAAACTGCATAGAGTAGACAGAAGAGTTATGCAGATGTTAGAAGACGAGACCGAGAATATGAAGTGGGTGATCACGTTTTTGTGAAAGTGACACCAATGAAAGGCCAGACTCGTTTTGGAGTCAAAGGCAAGTTAGCGCCGCGGTACGTTGGACCTTATGAGATTGTTGAGAAAATCAATCCGGTGGCGTATCAAGTTGCACTTCCTCCTGATATGGAGCATATGCATAACGTCTTTCACATCTCTATGTTGAGGGATTATCTTCGGGATCCATTCCATGTGATTGAGCCTACTCGGATAGTGTTGAGTGATGACTACACTTACGAGGAGAGGCCTATACAGATTGTAAACCGACGGATCAAGAAACTGAGAAACAAAGAGATCCCGCTAGTGAAAGTTGATTGGCAGAACCATGGTGGTGTGTATGCCACTTGGGAAAGGGAAGATGACATGGCTAAAAGATACCCAGAACTGTTTCCACTGAATCCTGTTTTCTTCCAGACTGAAGGTAACTCGAGTTTAGAGGACTAAACTCCTTGTAAGAAGGGGAGACTGTAACAACCCTTGTACTGATTATCGATAACCTACTGAATTACGTACTGATTACTGTTAAACTGAACTGATAATGACTGATAATTGGATTAACTGAAGTACTGAATGAACTGATTGAAATCGAAACTGAAATTGAATAAGTTATCTATTGAATTGCATATTGCATCTGTTTGATTGATTGATTATCTGTTAGAAGTTATATGTTTAAACTGCTAATTGAAGGCCTTATCGGCGGCCGAATTAGGAACCGTTTAGAGTTTTGGAATCAGTAGAATATTTGTGATTTAATGGTATATTTATCTGAAAATTGATTAGGAATGATTAAACTAGATTAAATATTGTCATATTGCAAACTTTGGCTTAATTACCATGTTGCCACCTAGTGGGCCACTACACCACACCTTGCACAAGACTTGGTCTTGCATTATACAACACTTCTTTGGCACATTTGAGTCCACCACCGAATTGAGAGAGAGAGAGATTAGAGAGTGAGTGTTTTCATCTTGTGTTCATAAGACTTGCTTGAAGAAATTGAAGGGTAGATTGCTAATTGAGCTCATAAACCTTGTAATTGAGACTTAGGTAAGTGACTTCATCTCCATCTTGTTGTCTTTGAGCCTCATTTTGCATGGTTCATGCCCAATTAGAGAGCTAGGCCATGAATTTGCTCATACATGTTGAATTGGACCTTAATTGTTGCATGCATGGCCATTTTGGTGCATTTGGAAGTTGAATACATGGTGGATTGTACATGCATGTCCATGTTTATATTATAGTCCATGTTTTCATTTTGTTTCCACAGATTGGAGCTCAATAGAGCTAGACTTGGAGCTTGAATTTGGTTAAAAACTCATGCATGTCATGTTTGCATGTTGTTCTTGAAAACTAGTTTGAAAATGAGTTTGATTAAACACCCTTGGGCCTTGATTTCTTAAATTGAGCTTTATAACTTGTTATCCTATGTGTTTAAAAGAGTTTTCCAGAAAATGGGCTCAAGAGGATCGAATTGGCAACATCAAAACTTGGTTTGGAATTTGGAGGTTGAATCTGGATTTCCCAGATTTTGGCCGTCCGCTCGAGCGGGGGAAGTGCCGCTCGAGCGGGGAATTCATGCTCCCAGCATTTTCTTCGACTTGTTCTACAGTCCGCTCGAGCGGAGTGTTTCACGCTCGAGCGGAGAAATCGAGCATCCAGCATCTTGCACCATTCTTCAGTCCGCTCGAGCGGGGGAATGTACGCTCGAGCGGGGACCTTTGTTTGCTTGTGCGCTCGAGCGGGGAAACCTGAGCTCGAGCGGAGGCCTTGTTTCACTGAAAATTCTGCAAATGTTTTCTAAGT
The DNA here is from genome assembly GCA_036172215.1 of Camellia granthamiana. Classification (NCBI taxonomy): domain Eukaryota; kingdom Viridiplantae; phylum Streptophyta; class Magnoliopsida; order Ericales; family Theaceae; genus Camellia; species Camellia granthamiana. The sequence goes on along the minus strand of CM069908.1, from coordinate 121,786,985 downwards.
GCATCTTTGCATCCTCATCCCATCCTAGGCATTCTTAGGCCTAGTTTAAGGCATCTTAATGAGGATATAGATGTAGAACACACCGAGGCATAATAGGAAGTTAATTATTGTACTTCCCCAACTGTTAAACTTAGAGTGTGTTCATTTTGTTAACTGTTTAGGGTTGGCTTCGGGGACGCGCTCTAGCTGCTATTAGCCCAATCTCTGTGAGTAACAGATTGTGTAAAGATATGTTTAAAATGGTTATCTTTTGAATACTGAACAGAACTGTTTACTGAACTGATATTGTTTATTGAATGAATGTATGTCCTGTATTGTGAACTGTACTGTGGCATCCTTAGCACTTATTGATTACTGTTATTGTTACAGAGCTCTGTCGGTTTCCTTGTGGAACCATACTGTTTATTGATTGATGGCCATCACTACTGTTGGGTCTGCTAAGACCCGGTCCTTCTGGACCTACTGCTATAGGCTATTGGATGTACCACATATGACTGATTGACTGAAATACTGAAAGACTGAAATACTGTTTAATGAACTGTTTTCATTATTGTAAGGACATTCATTCATAACCTCTTTACACTTATTGTTATTCACTGGGCTTTAGCTCACTGTTTATATATATATGTAGGTTCTCAGCAGCCAGACCAGAGCTAGGAGCGTGGGTTGGTCCCCAGTTTTGTCAAGCCAGCCTATGTGCCTCACTGCGAGGTTCCGAGACGCCATGCTATGGCTTGGGGTGTTTTTGTGTCCCCCACCTGTCTCTTGACTGTTTTGTTTATTGTATAAACTGTTTACTGTTTGACCGTACTGTTATCGGGGGATTAAGTCCCCGTACTGAATGATTGTATATGATTGTATAGACCGTACTGTTTTGACTGTATGAATGCATGAAAAATGTTTTTGGCATACAGATTGTCACAGCTCAATGGACACTATTTATTTACTGTATTGGCTTCTGCCAGGCCCTGTACTCTGTTTTACTGTATTACTGTTCAGCAGGCCTTCGGTAATCTCGGATTACTGGCCAGTTACGGTGCTAAACCCATAGGGCCGGGTTTGGGTCGTGACAGTTTGCAACACACTCAGCTCAAAAACGGGCACACCCTGTTCATATTGGCGAGAGATAACATCTGCTACTGTTTTAATTGCCATTCTAACTTGAAGCAGGCTTAAGCTCGGAGTAGAGGCACACTCACTCTTCGGAGCACTGACAAGGCCTGAAGAGGTACATCCGGAGTACAATCACGGAATTTGCTGAAGGTGAAACACACTCAGATGCTTCAGTTTTTCCTCTTTTCTTTTGCTTTGCAGTCCGGAACCTATATAGCTTCAGATAGATCCTAATTTTACTGTTCTCACATGACCTGGGTTGAACCCTGCAGTTTTTGAAAGAACAAATTCTTTTTTTGCACGAATGTGGAGAATGGCACAGCACTCTGAGCACACAACAAATCATTTTTGAAATTGAGAAAATGAGTTCTCGACCGAGTGTTAAGCCTATGACTGAACACAGCGCACCACGACTCGACAACGGAAAACAAAGGTAAACAACCTAAACACATCTATTGACATTCAAAACGACTCAAGACAAGAATCGAGACAAAGCAAAAGACACGACACACAGACGCGTTACAAAGATGAGAGGCCTTAGTACACGAGGAGCCAGTTTCCTTGAGTAGTGTTTCCCACCCTTTCTCATTTGTGATTCTCACATCACTGGGCCCTCAAGCTCTGTTTTTCACGAAGAAGTCCTTTTCTCACTTTTTCTCTCAACTCACATCTCTCTATTCTTCAATCTCTCATTTTTTATCCCTCCCCTAGGTGGTTGATGGATAAGCTAGAAATTGTGGGCTCTTGCCCCTGGTATTCTACCAGATTCTCAATCTTGTTCACAACAGTGAGTTTCTCCCACAGAGGGGTTGCGCTACCACTGGGTGTGTAGCAAATCTGCAGCTGACATCGGTTGACGATGCTTTGCTGGGGAGTTTGGACGTAATCAGATCTGTCCAGATAAGGGAGTGGAATATCTTGATCCATTCCATTTTGTGCTTCACACTTGGCTTGATACCTCGCTGCTTGGAGGATGTTGAGAGCTTTCGACCCTTTGTTGTTAGCTTCAGTTGTGCCCTTTCTGGCAAGTAGAGTGCCCTTTTCTGGCAAGTATGGTGCCCTTTCTGGCAAATGCATTGACAACAGGGAAAAGACAGGAAGCCTGACTCAACTGTGCCCCTAGTTCATCATTTTGACCATTTTGTTTTTGAGTTTTCTACTAAAACAATTTGATCAGCATAAGAGTTTGATTAACATGCTTGTTCGATTTTCTGATGTAAAATCATGCAAGTTAGGTTATGAGCACTGAAAATTTTCCTTTTTTGGGTCCAAGAAAAAGGTTCAATTTTGGAAAAAATGGAATAATTTTCAAGAAAATTAGTCAACCTCAGTAAAAATTCTCAAAAACTATTTTTGCAAACGGCCAATGCTCAACAAGCACGGAACCTACTCTTGAGACGCACAACCGCGAATCTGGAGGAAAATTGCCCCTTGCTCGAAGAGAGCTGCATGGCAACGGAAAGTTGCCCCTTGTTTGAATGGCATCACAGTGCGTTGAATGGCAATGGAAAGTTGCCCCTTGTTTGAATGGCACCGCAGCGCATTGTAGTCAGTCCTCAGAGTGACGAACACAACCAAATCCTTAGCTTCAGAGAAAGCAAAGATGCTCAAAACCAATACATGGACACACTTGTTTTGCAGGTGTTTGTGGCTGGACTTCAGAGTGAAGTTGCCTACATATCCCAAACATGGGAATCAAGCCTTACGTAGTTCCGGCTAAGGTACACTCAGGTGTTTTAACCTTCACTTTTTGTTTAGGCTCTAACTTTTGCCAAGGCGCCCGATGCGGGTTTTCGACCTTGCGAGCTTTGTTTTTCTTTTTCTTTTCAATTCTTTTCATTTCTTTTCATCTTTTCTTTGCATTTTTTCTTTTTTTTCTTTGTTCTTTGCATTTTTTATTTTCTTTTTTTTTTTTTTATCTTTTTCTTCTTTTTCTTGCTCTAACTTTTGCCTGGGTCGCCCTTTCGGGTTTTTGGCCCAGCGAGCCTCTCAAAGGGTAAAAGTGTAACAAGTCCATGTCAAATGGTTTTAGGGTTTTGAAGCCATCCGTATCCAGGAAAGTGGCTGTTGTATTGATTTGCAGAAGGATCCATCTCCAGCTCTTCGAGCACATCTGACATTTTTTGCCCCTAGTTCAAGGGGCTTCTGTCCTAGCTTCACAAGCTTCTTCTGATAACATCTGATCTTCTTGATCTAACTTTGGTGCCTCTTGTTCGAGGGCTCCTTCAAATCTGGCTATACAGGCCTTACATGGTGGTTAACCGTTGAACACTCTGAATTCAAGTTCGTGGTTTGAAAGTGAGGGGTCGAGTCTCGCGGCTGAGAGCGATCCTAAGCTGCACAATCTCAAGAGCGATTCCACACAGGTCTTCGCAGGACTGCGCAAAACATTTTGTTTTTGAAAGTTTTTAAGAAAGCGACAAATCGCTCGCGCTGAAGACAGTGTAGAACCAATCTGGATCAAGCCAGGGTCCTTCTCAACACTCACGCTAACAAGCATGATTTCATTCATTAAGGGCTTAGCACGCCTCTTTTTCTCTCAATTGATCAAATTTTTACAAAACCCGAGGAATTCCTTCCTCTTCGTTTTCACCGTAGTGTTAGAAAAAGTTTTGAAAAACTTAGGTCAATGCAATAATCTTAGAGCACAAAAGAACAGGTGGAATGCGCTGCCGTTTCATTCCAATCCTCTGGCACAACCAACCCAAAATAGCAATAAGCACGGAAACATGATAGCCGCAGCTGTTTCATTTAGATTTCCTGGTTACAACTGGCTTCACAGCGGAGACAGACTCAAAAAAGAAAGCAAAATGAGTAATTATAAAGCAAAACGGTGTTCGAGGCAACAACCCCGGAATCACCTGATGTTCTATACGAGGGGACTGACTCGCTACAATAAGGCAGACCCTTAAGCAAAAAGGACTGACTCAAGACAATGAGGCAGACTCAAAACAAAAGACTGACTCGACCTCCAAGCCAGAATTTACAAAACTAGCATTCGCAAATGCTCAAAAATGCGTGCCAAACGCCACATCCAAAACACGCCGTGGGTCGTCCCCAGGTGGCTCACTCCCCGATCACATACTTGCAGTATCCTCAAAATCCAAGAACTCTGTAGTGACCGACTTGGCCGAGGTAGGCGGGAGAATGACCTTATCGTCAATCAAATCTTGCACTTTATGACGAAGGCGAAAACAACTGTCGATGCTGTGACCGGTTTGCTAGTGGTACGCGCAGTACAAAGTAGCATCGTGTTTAGCTGGAAGGGGATTCGGGAGAGGCCGCGGCTCGAGGGGTGTAAGATGCCCCTTTTTAGCCAAAATTAGAAGTGCCCTAAACAAAGGCATGTAGAGGGGATGAAAGACTCTGCGCCCTCGAGGCAGATACTTTGAAGCCTGTGGATTCTCGCTAGACGTACTAGCAAAAGGGTCGACAGGTGCGGCCTTGGATTTCTGATCTTTTGTAGGTGCAGAGTTGGGAGTGGGATAAACTGTTCTGGCATGACGGGGTCTATCCCGGTTTTCTGCCTGGCTTGAACTACCCTCGGCTGGAACGGGAAAAGCATCATCCACAGTTTTGGCCACGATTGCGAATACTTGCTGTTTGTTCATCCCCCCGGCTTTCAAAGCCTCGACTGCCCACAGCAGTCGTTCAATGGGATCGGTGTCTGCCTTCATTTTGTTCTTACCTCTGGCCTTAGCCTGATCAAGGGTTTGGGTTGGTGATGATACGTCATTGTTGGAGGCCATCTCCGGTTGGCTAAGCTCGATCACAATCCGTCCCAATAGTGGGGGGTTCCTGTGGTACAAAACTTTCAGCATATGGTGCGGCTGGTGGCAAAGTTGACATTCTATAAGCGAGATCTGCCACGGACCTCTGGAGGTCACCTATCATCCCCATCAACTCGAATGTGGTGGGCTCACAAGCCTGGTACAACTGGGGGATCTACACCGGGTGCGCCGCAGGTGACCTGGGTGGATGCGGTACATCAACGTCGGTCTCACTTTGCAGAGTGATTCCTTGATCTAACGCGGCTGCCATAACCACGATCTCTTCTGAATTCTGCGTCATGATAGGTCCACTGTGCCGAACGGTGACTGATCAGATATCTATCTTGCCTCAGCAATGGGGAACATTGACTATTCTGTATCAACTCTCTGAACCCTTGAAAGGAAAAAATGAGCAGCATTTCAGCCCAAACGAATCAAACACAGGTGTAGTCGAACAACTGTACTCTACTACTGACCACTGTTCCCCCAAATCACTGCCCCAAAACATTGAATCGGATACCCACAGATATAACTGATCCTCAAAACACTAATACTGGTGCCCTCAGGCCTGATGCCCAAACTTTACAAACTGATATGTTCGTTCTCTGTAGAGATACACTCTAAAAGCACATAGCAAGTAAAAAGAGCCAAAACACCCCTATGTTGGGGTAGGGTTTCCCTGTCATATTTTGTCAGGAGCTAGGGTTTCACTACGCACGCAGCAGTTCCAAACAACCTATCATCGGGTAAGCAACCTGTCCTAGTTTGGAATGGTCACTATGGATTCCGAATATGCACTAGGTCGAATGGTCGAAAAGGGTGCCCCAGAAAAACCGGGGTTTGTGTTCCCGTCGTGGCAGAGCCCGCAACCGGTCAGCCTTATGGCACGCTTCTCGAAGCGAGCCTCCGGCAAACCGTTCAGGAATAGCATATGGCAAACACGGTGTCCTAGGCGCACCAATGCAAATGCAATACAAAGAGACACATAAGTGTGAACAAAACAAGATATCATGAGTTTGAGTCAAGTTCTCTAAATCCCCAGCAGAGTCGCCAGAAACTGTAACAAGCCCGCGAGGGACCTCAATGGTGTTACAGTTCGGACTCGATTTGTCACGGTTCTTAATCTTGAACCAAAGAGTCCAAATCTGGCAAATCGTTTTGAGAAAAACAGATTTTTTGAAAGAAGTGCCAAACATGGACTGCTTTGCTAGATACAGAGTGGCCACCTAAATATTTTATAATGGGGAAATTTAGGAAACCCTGACTCGGTGCCAAAGGCCACGTGTCCGTCATCACCAAAGTTGCCTCGGCTCGGGAACTTGGATACGATTGGGGAAGGTCAGCTATGAGCACCCCCTCTCGCCCGATCCGAAGATCGGCCTCTACTAACCATGATATCTCGTTTTTGAAAACACATGCGTTCTTATCCGATTAATTAGCTAGAATTACTATGTGATGCGCACAACAAAACAAGTATAGACTAGATCGCCTAATTTGGAACAAAGCATTGCGTATCCGTTTGTTTGGAAATGTTTTAAGATTTGCTACTCGCAAGTAGGCTAAAACACGGATTTCAACGAGTTGTTCCAACTCAAATAATCCAACCTTCACCCACAGGCATTCAGGCAGTTATATCAACTAAGCATTTAGCCACATGGTAAGCATGTTGTCATGTTAACATTCACACTCATGCGAGATGCTAAAGCATAAATACTTACATCGTACTCCGTGCCAAAACAATGAAGCTAGTTAGCAAAACATGCATGACCCTAGTCCATGTTAAGTGGCTAATGCATCACATACAAAATGCAATCTAGAATAAGCTCGGCTAATCCTAGGATGGCATGTGGAATGTGACAATTGATACACGTATTCAAATTGAATTTGAAATACAATACAGTTAGCATGATGCGCCGAGCCCGGTGCATGCAATACAAATGAATGAATGCAAACATGCGAAGCATAAGAATGCTAATTGAGATATGCCCTAAATCTAACCATTGTAAGCGGTTAAATAAAAGGAAAGAAAGACGTGAGGTTGGAAGACATACACACACCCACGCACACTTATTACACCATGAGCCCTCACTCGGAGGGTCCGAATAAATAATACAAGCCACCTAATTAACTAACTCACGAGCTAATTAAATATTACAAAACCAAATTAATAACTAGCTACAACTAATTATTACACAACTTAATTAATTAACGAATCAATTAACTAATTAATGAATGACAGCAAGCAAATAGGGAAAGCGGTAAATGATGCTATTCCTGCTCTGTTTGAAGAAGGGAGGCATGCATGCTCGCTTCGATTCCTCGCTTTGGAAGGCCTTCCGGTTGCTCTTTAGAGGCTCTGTTTGCAGGGTGTCTTCCAGTGCTTGTTGCTGTAACTTACCAAAACACTGCAGGGGGAAGCTACCAGTGGCCTGCCGGCCATGAGAGGAGTACTGCAGGCCAAAGATGGCTCATTGCCGGCCAAGGGTGACACACTGCCGGCCATCAATGGCAGGCTGCCGGCCACTGGTGTGCTGGGACACCAAACTGTAACGAAGCACAAAATAGAGAAAATGGAGGGTCTCCCAAGGGCATGTACGCACCATGGCACTCCAAATCAACTCAAAACATTAAGGGAGAGGCCAAATCGGATCCACGACCATCAATCACGCGTCCCGATGCATGATGGCCAAAGATCCAACTTGTGCAAATCAACATGAAAATGAATGCACAAATAAAGCAAGTAAAGCCTAGAACTCTATCATGAATCATCAAGAGCTTCGGCGACCGAGAATTAAGACACGTTCCATCACTTGAAGTATGAAATACCCCTCGTTCCTCGTGCTCGGATTAACACTTAATCCAAGCAATGCAACACATAAGCATGGCAAACATGCAATGCGAGCAACCTAACAAGGCTAATGACATGCAACAAGCATATAAGCATGATGTGAGGTGACAACCTTGGACAACATGACGAAATGCAACATGAACATGTGAACATGCAAGGCATGTAAAGCTAAATAAGTATGCAACAACATACTACATGTAACAAGCATGCGACAACATGGTAAAATGGGATTACACCAAAGATAGACGGCTCTCAACTAGGTCCAAATCAGTAGCCAAAGGCAATGAATTGATGGCACGAAAAGCATGAAATGTCAAGATAAGCATGCATGCCAAATGGCTAAAGTATTAAGGCACAAAGGGGTCAACTCTTAAGCACACTTAAGGAGCAACAAACATGGATACATGGCAATGAGGTAAGCTCTGAAATACATGTAAAGTGATGCCAAATCAACTCAACAATGCAAGCAAAGCATGTTAGGATATTCAAAGCTCAAAGTAAGCAAAGGGACTTAAGCCATGGCCACACAAGGCAAGCCCCAAAGGGCCAAGGGGACCTAAAATAGTCCTAGGGCAGGTCTAAGCAAGACCAAAACCAAGCTCAAAGCTAGCCAACACGGGCTAGAACACAAAGCTAAACACAGGGAGCATGCAAGGCATTAATGAGGCAATGCACTACACCTATTGAAATCAAACACGGCATGACTTGGACAACCAAAAACAAAGTTACATCATGGTATAATAGGACCCAAAATGCACTAAAATGATGAGCCAAAGGCTTAGGCTAAGTGGCATGCCCAAAAGCTCATTCTTGAGGCATAAAGCACAAGCTATATAAAGCATTCAAGGCATGTCAAATGCAAGTGAATGACAACATTTCGTGGACTGAAATAGCATGTGGAATGAGGGCAAGGCATGCAAACATCACATGTATGGCATGGTAGGGGTCTCAAAACCCAAGACTAGCCTAAGCATTTACACTATAGCTATACAAAGCATGAGTGATATGGCCATGGCAGCCCAAAATAGTCCTAAAACACTTCAAAATAAGCATAAAATCATGTTTAAGCAAAGCCAAAATATGCTAGTATGATGAGTCAAAACATCATGCACAAAGAGCTAGGAAACAAGATTTGTTCTACACCTATATGGAGCATGCAAAGGATGATCAAACCAACTATGGATAGGGTCATATCATGCCAAATGATGACCAAATACATGCTGAAATGTAAACCAAACAAGCTAAAATGACATGGCAACGCATGGAGCATATGAAGCTAGTTTAGGGGATTTACACTACAAGTGCATCATGCAAGCATGGAGTAACAAAACCAACCCAAAACAGATTCATGACATGGTAAAACATCACCAAAAATGGACTGAAATGGACTCAACAAAGACTATGCACACATGCTACTTTGATGAGCTATGAATGGAGTTACATTACACATGCTAGATGCAAGCAAGGCATGACCAAACCAGCCTTGGACAGGGCCAAAGAAGGTCCTAGAAGTCACAAAAAAGGGCCTAAACCAAGCCTCAAAAATGCATAGAGGGTTGGTCCTTTGGAAGGCCAAAAATGCGAGCAAAGAGGAATACAAAGAAAGGGGACTACCCCCTCTGATTAAGGACCTCAAAACCATACCTCTACCACTGAAAATCCACTGGATTTCAGTGGTAGGAAGGCCAAACCAAGGCTAGGTCGGATGTCTCCAAATATGGCTTAAAACAAAGCCAAACAAAGCATGCAAGGGGGCTACACACCCCAAACAGCAAAATGACCTTAACCAAAATTAAAAAGCACTTAAAAAAAATACTTTTTTCAGTTATGAGCAAAGCCTAAAACAATATTCAAAGAGGGCTAAAGCAAGGTGCAAGAAAATGCAAAAATGGGGGAAATGCTCACCCTTGTAGACCCTCTTCGAAATCAGCAATTTCAGGGGGTGAAAACTGGTTTTCAGAGCTTAAGAATCCCTCCCAAGAAGCTTGATCCAATGGTGGTGGTGTATATCTAGGTGTTGTAGTGTAAAAGTGCAAGGAAATCCAACTTCTAAGCATTAAACACAAGCAATATAGAGAGAAAGAGAGTTTTTTGCTCTTCAAAAACTCTGAACCTGGTCTAAGGAAGAAGCCTCTTCCTTATATAGAAGAATGAAAAGCCAAAGCTTCTTCAAGAAGCTTTGCAAGGCCTTCATCCCTCCATACACGTGTATGGAGGGGAGCAAACAAAAATCCAGCTGGCTCAAAAGATCTGCCTGGAAACGAGCTGAGATAGGGGGTGTGCCAGCCATCAGTAATGGCCGGCAGTGCCACACTGATGGCCGGCAGGGCTTCATTAGTGGCCGGTAGGGGCAAATCCATGGCCGGCAATGCACCAAGAGGGCCACTCTAAAATGACCAAAACAGGGTCCTAAAATGAGGCAGAAATGATACAAGGTCCGGGAAACTCGAACCGATGCCGTTCCGCCGCAACAGTCAAATGCTGGGCGAGCAATCGAACCAGTTGTTGGGTGTACCTACAAACACAACCAAGTCTTGAGGACAGTCAAAAATGGGGTGTCTACAAAGGGGCTCTAAGAGGAGTCAAGATAGTTAGGAAAATGGTAAGAGGCAAAAGGGTCCCAACCTTCAACAGTCCCAGAGAGCTCAGTCAAGGTCCACATTTCCAGTACCGAGTTCAGGTTTTGAGAGAGGTTGTCAAGGAGATGTGACTTGTTTCAAATGTGGCCAATTGGGTCACAAGTCTCCAGCTTGCCCGCAAAGAGAATGAGGGCAGTGAGCAGCTTTGTCTTCGGCTCGTTCTCAGAGCCAGAGTCAAGGTAGAGGACAGCCGCCCACTTGTTATCAGTGTGGTCAGAAGGGGCACCTAAAGAGGTCTTGCCCACAGTTGGGTGACACGTCTGGTGCGTCTAGTTCGAGATAGATCCAGAGTCACCAGCAAGCACAGTTAGCACAGGCCTCAAGGGCCAATCAGGGAGCTTCTTTGGCTCAGTCAGTGCGGTAAGCCTACGCTCCGAGGGGTGAGCAGGTAGATCAGAGGCCAACAGGGTGTGTGTATGTTGTTACCACGCCAGATCTTGTACCAGCTCTATCTGTTGTGAGATGTACCTTTTTGTTTTGCAATTCAGTTACTAGTGTATTGATTGATACGAGTACATCCCATTCTTTTATCTCATCTGCATTTGCATCAATTTTGGGATTGGAGTTGGTACAATTAGCATCTCCTATTTGTGTAGAGTCACCTATTGGTGGTGAGATTATTTTGAAATAGGGGTGTCGGGGTTGTGACATAGAGGTCGCTGGTCGTTGACTTCCATTTGCATTTGTTTTGCTTGACATGTTTAGCTTTGATGTTATTTTGGGTATGGACTAGTTATCGTCATACTGGGTTGTTATAGATTGCTACCGTCAGAGAGTTACTGTATGTACCTTGAGTGGAGATTTCTTTTATTTCTTGAGAGACTTGGTGGATAGAGTTTTATCATTGGTATATGATCCGCGTAGGCAGAGTGAACTTAGTTGTCTTTTTGCGAACTTCTTGAATAGTGAATGTGATGAAGTCTGGGTTGAGTTGCCAAGGTTGGTTTGTGAATACCCGAATGTCTTTCCCGAGGACCTTGCTAGTTTACCACCTCACCGAGTGATCGAGTTCTCTATCGACTCAGTACTTGGCACGGCACCGATTTCTATGGCACCGTATCGGTTTGCACCAGTTGAGTTGAGTGAGTTGAAGGTTCAACTCCAGGAACTGTTAGATAAGGGTTTTATCCGCCCTAGTACCTCACATTGGGGAGTGCCAGCCCTCTTTGCTAAAAAGAAATATGGAGCCTTGTGACTTTGTATCAATTATCGAAAGTTGAACCGGGTGACTATCAAGAATAAGTATCCAATGTCTCGTATAGATGATCTATTCGATCAGTTGAAATGGTCTTGTTGTTTCTCTATGATAGACTTGAGGTCGGGTTACTATCAATTGAGAGTGAGGGAGGAGGATATCCCGAAGACGACATTCCGTACGCAGTATGGCCATTATGAGTTTCTAGTAATGCCTTTTGGGCTAACCAATGCTCCAGCTGTATTTATGGATTTGATGAACCGATTCGTGAGTTCCTAAATCTTTTCATGGTCGTTTTTGTGGACGACATTCTGATTTATTCACCCTCTGAGAAGGAACACGAGGAACACTTGTGGGTAGTGCTTGAATTGCTTAAAGTCCATAAGTTGTATGCTAAATTCGGGAAGTGTGAATTGTGGCTGAGGGAAGTTAAGTTCCTAGGTTATGTGGTGTCCGGGGAAGGGGTGATTGTAAATTTATCCAAGATAGAGGCAGTGCAAGATTGGGCACAACCTAAGAATGCCTTTGAGATTCGTAGTTTTCTGGGGTTGGCCGGGTATTGTCGGAGATTTGTGAAAGATTTCTCTAAGCTAGCTTTATCTTTAACTAGGCTGACGAGGAAGGGAATCAAATGTGTGTGGGATGAGACTTGTGAGAAGTTGTTCCAAGAGCTTAAAGTTAGACTTACCACTGCTCCTATATTGATTATTCTGGAGAGGGGTTTGGGTTACTCAGTTTATTGTGATGCTTCACGGGAAGGTTTAGGTTGCGTTTTGATACAAGGGGGGAAGGTAGTAGCCTATGGTTCGCGGTAGTTGAAAATACACGGAAGGAACTACCCTACTCATGACATAGAGTTAGCAGCGGTAATATTTGCCTTGAAGATTTGGAGACATTATCTATATGGTGAGAAATTTGAAGTGTTCCCCGATCACAAAAGTCTGAAGTACTTGTTTACCTAGAAAGACCTGAATTTGAGACAAAGAAGGTGGATAGAGTTCATAGAGGATTATGATTTTGAGTTACATTATCATCCTGGGAAGGCCAATGTAATAGCCGATGCTTTGAGTAGGAAGTCTATTAGTAGTGTGGCTAGTGTCGCCATTCGGGAATGGGAGATGTTGGGTGCTCTTGGAGAGTTTGACTTGCATGTTGGCCAGTCCGTTGAATCTGCGGCCTTATTTTCGGTGGTTGCACAACCTACACTTGTGAACCGAGTGTTAAAAGCGCAGAGGGGTGATCTTGAGGTAGAAACCC
>CM069908.1:121594311-121773963 GCA_036172215.1 Camellia granthamiana | reverse complement strand
AGGGAAAACAGAGGCACACTTGCATGGCAGTGCGATTCCGAGCGAGTCCCGGGCACGCGCATGCATCCGGCCCTCATCCCGAGGCGATTTACTGTTTTTATTAGATGAATTAAGTTATTTGATTAATTTATTTAATTTGTAATAATTAGCTTGCGTAGTTGATTATCTGTATTATTATTTTGGCCCCTCCGAGTGAGGGCGTATTTGTAATAAGTGTGTGTGAGTGGGTGTATGTCTTCCAATCCCCACCTCTTTCTATCCCTTTTATTTACCCGCTTATGTTGGTAGATTAGGGCATTTCTGTCTTAGCATACCTTATGCTATGCATGCGTGCATCCATGCATTTGTTGACATGCATCGGGCTCGGCACATCATACAAACTGCATCGTATTTTCAATTCCAAATTGAATACGTGATAGTTGTTACATCTCATGTGCCATGTTTAGGGTTAGCCGAGCCTACTCTAGATTGCATCTATGCCTGTGTTGCATTAGTCACTTAACATGAACTAGGTCATGCATGTTTTGCTAACTGGTTCCCTGTTTTGGCACGGAGTACAATGTAAGTTTTACGCTTTAGCATATCGCATGCGTGTGATTGTTAACATGACAGTATGCTTGCCATGCGGCTAATTGCTTACATGATAAACTGTTTGAATGCCTGTGGGTGGAGGTTGGATTGCCTGAGTTGGAACAACTCATTGAAATCCATATTTTAGCCTACTTGCGAGTAGCAAAATCCAGCACGTTTTTCGAGACAAAACGGATATGCAATGTTTATTTCCAAGTTAGGCGATCTAGTCTATACTTTTGTGTTGCGCGCATCACATAGTAATTCTAGGTTAATAACCGGAATAAGGGCATGTAATGTTTTCAAAAACGGATATCACGGTTAGTAGAGGCCGGTCTTCGGACCGGGCGAAAGGGGGTGCTCATAGCTGACCTTCCCCGATCGTACCCAAGCTCCCGAGCCAAGACCACTTTGGTGATGACGGACATGTGGCCTTTGGCACCGAGTCGGGGTTTCCTAAATTTCCCAATTAAAAAATATTTAGGTGGCGACTCTGTAATCTGGCAAAGCAGTCCATGTTTGGCACTACTTTTCAAAATCTATTTTCTCAAACGATTTGCCGGATTTGGACTCTTTGGTTCAGATTTAGAACCGCGACACAAAAGGAGAGTCCGAACTGTAGCGGGAGGTCCCCCCGCGGCCCTGTCTACAGTTTCTGGCGACTCTGCTGGGGATTTTAGAGAGCTTGACTCGAATTCGTGATATCCTGTTTTGATTTCATTTATGTGTCTCTTTGCATTGCATGTGCATTGGTGCGCCTAGGATACCGTGTTGGCCATCTGCTATTCCTGAGCGGTTTGCTGGAGGCTTGTCTTGTCAAGACATGACCATAAGGCTGACCGGTTGCGGGCTCTGCCAGTATGGGAACACAAACCCCGGTTTTACCGGGGCACCCTTTTGACCATTCGACCTAGTGCATATCGTAATCCATAGTGACCATTCCAAACTAGGACAGGTTGCTTACCCGATGCTAAGTTGTTTGAAACCGCTGCGTGCGTAGTGAAACCCTAGCTCCTGACAAAATAGGACAGGGAAACCCTACCCCAACATAGGGGTGTATTGGCTCTCATTTACTTGCTATGTGCTTTTAGAGTGTATCTCTACAGGGAATGCATATACCAGTTTGCAAGTCTGGGTATCAGGCCTGAGGGCACCAGTATCAGCATTGTTGTGAATCAGTTACATCTGCGGTTGTCAGATTCAGATTCGGGACAGTAACTTCGAGGAACAGTGTTCAGTAGTAGAATGCAGTCGTCCGACTACACCCGTGTTTGATCTGTTTGGGGCTGAAATGCTGCTTGTTTTCCGTTTCAGTTCAGAGATTCAGAGAGTTGAGTCAGGATAGCTAGTGTCTTCTCCTTGCTGAGGCAAGACCGAACATGGCGCAGAACTCAGAAGAAATTGTGGTCATGACGGCCGCAATGAGTCAAGGAACCACCCCACAAGATGAGGCTACTGTTGACATGCCGCATCCGCCCAGGTCGCCTGCCGCACACCCAATTTGGACCCCTCACCTATATCAGGCTCGTGAGCCTACTGCTTTTGAAATAATGGGAATGATAGGTGATCTTCAAAGATCCGTAGCGGATCTCGCCTATGGGATGTCTGTTTCGCCACCAGCCGCACCGTATGCCGGAGGCTTTATACCCCAGGAGCCCCCGCTACTGGGACGAATTGTGATTGAGCTCAGCCAACCGGAGATGGTCTCCAACTGTGGCAACGACGCAGCAAACCAAGTTCTAGACCAGGCTGAGGCCGGAAACAAAGGTAAGGCGAAGGCAGATGCCGACCCTATCGAACAACTGCTGTGGGCAGTAGAGGCTTTGAAAGCCGGGGGAATGAACAAGCAACAGGTATCTGCAGTTGTGATAAAAGCTGTGGGAGACACTTTCCCCACCCCGCCTGAGGGCAGTTCCAGTCAGTCGGAGAACCGGGATAGGCCCCGTCAAGCCAAAACAGTTCTTCCCGCTCCCAGCCTTGCATCCGGAAAGAATCAGAAATCCAAAGCCGCACCCGCTGACCCATTCGCTAGTTCATCTAGCAAAAGTGCTCAGGCTTCAAAGTACCTGCCTCGGGGGCGCCGGGTCTTCCACCCTCTCTACATGCCTTTGTCTAGGGCACTCCTGATCTTGGCCAAAAAGGGGCATCTTACACCCCTCGACCCTAGGCCGCTCCCCAAACCCCTCCCAGCGGGCCATGATGCCACTCAGTACTGTGCGTACCATCAGCAGACTGGCCACCCCACTGACAATTGCTTCCGCCTCCGTCATGAGGTACAGGATTTGATTGACAACAAGGTTATCCTCCCGCCTACCTCGGCCAAATCAGTCACTACAGAGTTCTTGGAATGTGAGGATACAGATATCGAGGACACAGATACCGCGAGTATGTGATCAGAAGGTGAACCGCCTGAGGGCAGTATTAGGAACATTTTTTTTTTGGGTGCAGCGTTTGGCACGCATTTTTGAGCATCGACCTATAGTAGTTTTGTCAATCCTAACTTGGGTGTCGAGTCAGTCTTTTGTTTTATCTTGAGTCTGTCTCATTGTTTTGAGTCAGTCCTTTTGTTTAAGGGTCTGTCTAATTGTAATGAGTCAATCCCTCTTGTATAGAACACCAGGTGATTTCGGGGTTGTTGCCTCAAACACCGTTTTGTTTTGTAATTAGTTGTTTTTCCTTTTGAGTCTGTCTCAGTCAAGGAGCCGGTTGCAATCAGGGTTTTGGAATAAAACAGCTGCGGCTATTCCGTTTTTATGCTTGCTTTGTGGGTGGAACGGTAGTACCTTCTACCTACTCTCTTGTGCCTTGGACTCGTTGCATTGACCTAAGTTTTTCAAAACCTTTTTGAACACTGCAGTGAAAACAAAGAGGGAGGAATTCCTCGTGATTTGCAAAACTTTGATCAAACTGAGAGAAAGAGAGGCGTGCTAAGCTTTTAATGAATGAAATCATGCCTGTCAACGTGGGTACTGAGAAGGACCCTGGCTTGATCCAGACTGGTTCCACACTATCTTTAGCGCAGGCGATGTGTCGCTTTCTTAAAAACTTTCAAAAACAAAATATTTTGCGCAGTCCTGTAAAGACCTGTGTGGAATCGCTCTTGAGATTGTGCAGCCTAGGATCGCTCTCAGCCTCAAGGTTCCATCTATCTGTTCCGAACCAGGAATCCGTTCAGAATGTCCAAGCAGTCAAATGCCCGTGTGGCCCAGTTTGAAGCAGCCCTCGAGCAAGAGGCACCAAAGTCAGATCAAAAAGGTCAGATCCCACCAGACAAGGTTCGTGAAGCAACCGTGATGGACCTTTCTGCGAATCAATACAACAGCCACTCTCCTGGATACAGAGGGCTTCAATCTCAAAGCCATTTGGCGTGGACTTGCTACACTTTTACCCTTCGAGAGGCTCGCTGGGTCGAAAACCCGGAAGGGCGACCCAGGCAAAAGTTAGAGCAAAAGAAAAATACAAAATGCAAAAAAAAAGAGAAAAAAGAAAATTCAAAAAGTAAAGAAAAAAAGAAAAAGCAAAAAAATATACAAAAGAAAAGAAAAAAAAGAAATGAAAAGAAAAAAAAAGAAGAACAAAGAAAGAAAAACAAAGCTCGCAAGGTCGAAAACCTGCAACAGGCGCCTTGGCAAAAATTAGAGCCTAAACAGTGAAGGTTAAATACCCGAGAGTACCTTAACCGGAACTACGTAAGGCTTGATTCCCATGTTTTGGGATACGTAGGCAATTTCATTCTGAAGTCCAGCCCCCAACGTTTCCATAGCATCTCAGTCCATGTCATGGTTTTGATTACTTTTGCCTCCTCCGAATCCGATGTCTCGGTTGCAACAACTGGAGCTACGTGATCAACTTCCTCCTGAAGTCCAACCACCAATGCTGTCAAGGTGACTGTGTCCATATATTGTTTGTGGCCGCCTTCGTCCTCTCCGTGCATGAGAATTCGGTTGCGATCAATCATCGATGAGCATGCCGCGGCATCATCCAAGCAAGGGGCAACTTTCCGTTGCCTCATATCGCCATAAAGTTGCCCTGAGTTGTCGCCCAAACTAGGGGCAACTCTCCGTTGCCCTCTTCCCCCCTTTCAAGCAAGGGGCAATTTTCCCAAATTGCCTCCGATCCGAGGTTGCGTATCTCGAGGGTAGGTTCCGCGCCACGTCGAGCATTGTCTGTTCGCGAAAATAGTTTTTGAAAATTTTTACTAAGGTTGACTATTTTCTCGAAAATTATTTCATTTTCCAAAATCGGACCATGTTTGGACCCAAAAGGAAAACTTTCAGTGCTTACGGCCTGACTTGCATGATTTTCAAAATCAAAAATCGAACAAGCGCGCTAATCTGACGTTCATTTTGATCGAAACTGTTTTAGAAAGAAAACAAAAAATGGTCAAAGTAATGAACCAGGGGCACAGTTTGAGTCAGGTGTTCTGTCTCTCCCTTGTCATCAACGCGCTTGCCAAGAAGGCGCCCTATCTATCAGAAGAAATAACCGTGAGCTAGTTGTATTCGGCATGAATCCGCCGCTTCCTATTTATCCATCAATCACCCTGGGGAGGGATGAAAAAATGAGAGAATAAAGAATAGAGAGGTGTAAGTTGAGAGAAAAGTGAGCGAGAGGGTTTTGAGAGAAAAACCGAGCTCGAGGGCCGAGTGGCGTGAGAATCACACAAATCAGAGAGGGTGGGAAACCTGCCCGGAAGGATTGGCTCCTCAAGATCTTTTGTTTTCAAACACGTCTGTGTCGTGTCTTCTGGTTTGTTAGTCTCAACTTGGTTTTGAGTCTTTTCGAGTGTGTCTCGTTGTGTTTAGGTCGTGTGCCTTTTACTTTCTGCATTCGAGTTCTCCGGCGGTGTCCGGTTGTAGGCTCGATACCCAAGTCAAAAAAAAAAAAAAAAAAAAAAAAAAAAAACCTCTCTTTACCTCAAAATCGTCTGTGCTCAGAATGCCGTGCCATTCTCTATATCCGTGCAAAGCAAGAGAAGGAAAGGGAAAATTTGGGACATCCGAGTGTGTTTCAACTGCAACCGTGTCAGCTTTGTGATCTGTCTCATCAGATCGGGGCTATCTGTTCAGAGCTTGCTGTGTGCAGAATGAACCGAATACTGAGTTATGGGCTAAATGCAGATCAATCCCCGGCAGATTAGTCTTCAGCAGAGCATGGGCTGTATGTTCGGATTGAGCAGTGGTTTGTATAAGCTGTTTTTGCTGTTTAGTTGGTTGGTTATCTGATTATTACAGTGCAAGTGTTCAATTGTCAGACAACAGATCAATGTCATTTACATTTGAGGTGTAATATGATGCAATGCAGTGCGAAATATGAAATATGCATATATATACAAATGTAACATTCTTTTCAAACAAAGTTCGTTTCATATCATCTTTTTTGAGTACACAAGTTTGAAAAAGACAAAAATCTGCCTGCGGCAGTACATAGTACCCTATCTACCAAAAAGAGAAGAGTACAATAAAAGAAAATGAAAGAAAAACAGCAGAAGTCTGTGATCATCATCAATGGCCTCGCGCCGCGGGATCCATCCTCGCCCTCTTCCTGGGCAGAAGCACAGGAGCATCATCGGAAGTGTCGCTGTCAGAGCCCGAGCCCGAGCTATCCCCGGCCTCCTCCGCAAATGACTCCGTCCCCGCCTCCGACTCACCATCCCCTGCAACTGGAGCCTGTGAGCTGCTCCCCACATGGCCACGCCCCCCTTTGGTGCGGGGGAACATCCTGCCATCCCGAGTAGAAAGGGGAGGTCCCGATGGAGCGCCGCCACCTACTGCAGGAATCGGGAAGGGAGGCTGAAAAGTACAAAAGACAGAAGCATCAGTATACACGATACAGTTTATCAGATCAGGATGCAGTGTATGAGTACAGTGTGTGAATGCCGTGAGCAGTTTATCAGATCAGAATGCAGTGTATGAGTACAGTGTGTGAATGCCGTGAGCAGTTTATCAGATCAGAATGCAGTGTATGAGTACAGTGTGTGAATGCCGTGAGCAGTTTATCAGATCAGAATGCAGTGTATGAGTACAATATGTGAATGCCGCGAGCAGTTTGTCGGATCAGAATACAGTGTATGAATACAGTGTGTAAATGCCGTGAGCAGTTTATCAGTGCAGAATGCAGTGGATAAATACAGTGTGCCAAGTGCTGTGAACAGTTTATCAGATGTGTTGTGCATCAGATTATGCAAAGCAGTTTGTATATAGTTTGGAACTATGTCGGAGAAAACATACCGGAAGGCCATAGAAGGCTAGGAACTCGAAGGTCCGCTACAGCATCCCCGCCATGGAGGCATTCAGCTCCAATGACTGCCGGGTATACTCAGAAGAAGCCTGCAAAAGTATTAGATGCATCAATATTCTGTGGAATATCAAATGAACTGAAATGAAATGACAATGCAAGATGCAGAAATAAAGTAATACATACCGGAGGCAAGTCAGGAATACCAGCCAACTCATGACCAGCCGGGGGAGGAGCAAAAGGGATCTGGTAGGTCTCCCCACTCTGCCCCCTGTAAGTCAACATGGTAGGCAGAGCGGGCCAGCCCGTCCCTCGTCCCCTCTGCACTCCCCTCCTCCCACGAGCTCGAGATCTCTGAGACGATCCCGCTCCTGCTCCCACCTCCGCCCTAGCCGCCGGCGCCGCGGGTCTCTCTGGCTCAGCTCGGCGACCCCCGCTCAGCGGCCGCATGATGAAGGTCCGGACGTACTCTGAGTAATCGCCCTCGCCTCTGAAGCCGGCTGCCTCCCAGCCAATGGTGTAGTCTGCCATCTGCTCGGCGGTGAACCCCTCGGTGTCCCTCATATGCTCGGGAGGATGCATCGGAACTATCTGCTCAGGTAACCCTGAGGTCTGACGCAAGAAGCGCTCACCCAGGTACCAAGCCCGACAGACCGGGCCCTCTAGCAAAATCCGGTAACGCGAGGTCTCGATCGCGCCGGCAAACCGACTCCGAACTATCGCTGGCAGGGGAGCCCATGGCTGCCAGGTGATCTAAAATTGAAATACAGTTTATTACCTACTGGTATTGCAAAAATGCAGTGGAAAAGTAAAGCTTAAATAAACTATAAGTAAAACATACCTCGGCGGAGGTGATGGTGTCAAAATAGCGGCGAAAGAAGCTGAAAGTCTCCCGCGGCCTCCGGGTACACCTCCCATCGTAGCGACGTGAAAAGGGGACGACCAGAGGAGTCTCCGTCTCCGGTACTGGCTCTAGCCTGGGAAAGTAGGCATAGACCCACAACTGCAAGACAGATGTCAGAACGTTTATCAGAAAAAAAAAAAGGAGCAGAATACAGAGTAAAGCAGAAATAGCGGAGCCGTGTGTTGTGCAGTGTATTGAGCAGAGTGTACAGTGTGAACAGTGTACAGTCAGTATAAAGCGGGAGTATGTGTGTGCCGTGTGTACAGTATACAGCGAGTGTAAAGCAGGCTATGGTGTGTGCAGTGTGCAGAGTACAGAAAGTGCAGGACAGAAATGTAAAGCGGAAAAGAAGACGTACCTCCCAAGCTCGCCAGTAGCCTCCGAGCAACTGCCCGCTGCCACGAGAGACCGAGCTCATGTAGCCGTAAAGAGTGGCCAGAGCCGCGCCACCCCAGTCATAGCGCAAGATGTCCCGGACGTCCACCAGTGCACTGAGTAGGCAGAGAGGCACGGTGTTCGCCCGGTCGGCGAATAGTGTGGTCCCCAACAAGAACATCAAGAAGCCGCGTGCATACTGCTCTGCGGTGACCGCGGTCATCGGAGCTGCGTCAACGAGGAGAGGCTGCACCCGGAACTGCACCTCGAACCAAGAATAGCGGACAAAACCGGGGCGTGCCAAAGGCGGAGCCGCGCCAAGTAAATGAATCTGAGCGGCAGTCCACTCATCCATATCAATGTCGAAGGGGATCGGATCACCCCCAACCCCGATGCCGGTAAGCACCGAGAAGTCATAAGGGGTCATCGTCATGTCCCCAGTCGCCGATAGGTGGAATGAATCGGTGGTGTCCCACCATCTCTCTGCCAGGGCCGCGAGAAGAGGCCTGCAGGCAGTAAGTCGAGTCAGACCCCTGCAGAAAGAGCCGAAGCCCGCCTCGTCCACGATGTGTCGGACTGCCTCAGGAAGCTCCAAGTACCAATCTCGAGCCGTAACATTCCCATACCCGCGGATGGTATGGGAATCTCCCTGTTTACAAACAAATGGTTGCAAAGCAATATGAAATGCACAGTTCTGAGGGAACATGTTAAAGTCAATACAAATCTAGCATGCGTGCACGTTTTTTTTTAGATTCAAACAGAAATCGGGTGCTGTTGCACTTACAGTAAACTACAATATGTGATGCAGCAGTGTGTTTTTTTTTAGTAAATGCAATGCAAATATGGTGCACGTGTGCACATTTTTTCAGATTCAAGCAGATAACGGGTCATGGTAAGCCTACAGTGAACTACAGCATGTAATACGTCAGCGTATTCGAGTGGTTCGATTCAGTATAAATCTAGCATGTGTGCAGGTTTTCAGATTCAAATAAATACCGGGTATCGGCGAGTTTGCAGTGAAATACGGTGTGCCGTGTTTGGGTGATTGAGGCTGGTGCAGTGTGTGTGCATGTGTGTCGATCCTAAGCAGATGTCAGTTGTGAAGTTGTCTACGATCAACTACAGTATAGTATATCAGAGTTAAGCAAGTAAAGGTTGTAATCAGCTATGGCAGTTGACAGTTTACAGTTCTACATTGCAGAAAGTAAAGTAAAGAAAAGAATGTTACCTCGGAAGTGCCGAATGAGAGGTGCGAGGTCGGCTCGCGCAGCAGAAGCTCCGGGTCCAGAGCCCTGTCAAAACCGCGGAAATGGCGGAGTCCATCTGGCGGAAGTACGTGGATCGCCGGGCGGTAGGTCGCCGGGTCGAAGGGACGCTCGCTCAATGGGAGGAGCTCGACCCCGGGATCCATCTCATGATCCGGGGGAGTCCCGACGGGTGGAATGTCGTCGGCCATGACAGTGGTGGTGAGAAAATGGCCGGAAGAACCGGAATGTGAAGAGTCAACCAAAAAAGTCAACCCCGAGAGGGCCGGAAATGGCCGGAAAAGTCAGAAGGTGAAAAGGCACGGAAAGGAAGATGAAATCAAGGGGAACAAGTCCCGAAAAGGAGAAAATAGCAAAAGAGGCGCCGAAACAAAGTTTTGTTCGGTTCAAAATGTCCGAAACGCGGTGAACTTCGCGAATCGGACGACGGAAATGGCGCGAAAGCTCGAGGAAATGAGCGAGTGAGAAGGAAAAGAGGCTCTAGAAAGAAAGGGCAAAAGTTTTCGGCGGTATGGAAGTGAAGAAATAGGGTTTCAAGCCCTATTTTATAAAACCCGAAGCAAAATGGCAAAACTGCCCCCGATCAGCCATTTTTGGCCGGTCGGGCACTATTTTGTGCCGGTCGGCACAATATTGTGCCGGTGGATGAGTTTATGCAGCCGGTGGCAGCCGGTGGCCTTCCCACCCAGCCGGTGGTGTTCCCAAGGATGTTTTTAGGCAAGATGAGGGGTCTTGGGTCTCCATAGATCAATAAAGTGCAAGAAAGTGCATCCCCGATGCTCAACCGGCCTCCGTTTTGACCTCAGACAGTGTCTTCTGTGTGTGGCACTCAAATTCAAGCAAAGATCGTATCCTTTTGTATCCTTTTGTTGTTTACAGAGATTCAGAAGTTGCCCCGTGTGCGTTGCATGCATCCATCACATTGTCCGGCGCATTGTAACGCGCCATCTTGCACGTCCCTTGCGACTTGCACTGCTTTGCATTGTCGTGTGGCATGTGTGTCATACTCTCTCATCTTGCATTTCATTACATTTCGAGGTACGCGTGCCTCATTTTGCATTCCATTTTCCATTCAATGAGGTATGTGTGCCTCATTTTGCATTTCATCCGTGATCCGCGTGAGGTGTGCTACCTCACGTGTTTCATTTTGCATTTCATCCGTGATCCGCGTGAGGTGTGCTACCTCACGTGTTTCATTTTGCATTTCATCCGTGATCCGCGTGAGGTGTGCTACCTCACGTGTTTCATTTTGCATTTCATCTGTGATTCGCGTGAGGTGTACTACCTCACGTGTTTCATTTTGCATTTCATCCGTGATCCGCGTGAGGTGTGCTACCTCACGTGTTTCATTTTGCATTTCATCCGTGATCCGCGTGAGGTGTGCTACCTCACGTGTTTCATTTTGCATTTCATCCGTGATCCGCGTGAGGTGTGCTACCTCACGTGTTTCATTTTGCATTTCATCTGTGATTCGCGTGAGGTGTGCTACCTCACGTGTTTCATTTTGCATTTCATCTTTGATTCACGTGAGGTGTGCTACCTCACGTGTTTCATTTTGCATTTCATTGCATCTCGAGGCACATATGCCTCGTTTTGCACTTCTTTTTCCATCAGATGAGGTATGCGTGCCTCATTTCGCATTTCATTGCATCTCAAGGCACGTATGTCTCGTCTTGCACTCCATTTTCCCACCAATGAGGTACGCATGCCTCGTTTTGCATCCCTTGTGGCGCGTGTGTCACGTTCGCACAGTGCCCCACGCAAGGTCCGGCGGGACCAAAAACACGCGCGGTCCGGCGAGACCTAAAACCCGCTTGATTGCATTATCATGCATTTTATTACAAACACCGTCATGCATTTATGCTTTGTATCGTTGCCCCGTCCGGTCTGGCGAGACCTTAAACACGCACGGTCTAGGAGACCTTAAATCCTCGGGAGGTGCGAGACCTTCGGTGTGTTAAGTCGCCCCTCATTGCATTTGGCATGCATTTCATCGCGCCATTTAGCGCACCCTTATTGCACTCCATTTTCCATCTTGTGAGACACGCGCGTCTCGTTTGCCCCATTTGCATCCGCATGCGTGTCCCATTCGCATCACACTCACTTAAAGTGTTGTGTAAACAGTTGCCCCCCCCGGTCTGGCGAGACCTTAAACACGCACGGTCTAGGAGACCTTAAATCCTTGGGAGGTGCAAAACCTACGGTGCGTTAAGATATGCACTTCATCGCATTCGGCATGCATTATGTCACACTGACTTGTGCACCGCATCTCAATTCTTGCGTTGTCATGCATTCGTAAAGCCGCGTGTTGCCACACATTTCAAAACAAAAAAACATGCATTGTCATGCATTGCACATGGTCTAGGAGACCTTAAATCCTCTGAAGGTGCAATTCCTTCGATGTTTGTCGTGCCCGAACGACTTTCGGTGGTCTGGTAAAGCCACCTATCTGTGTTTGCAGTGAGTTCCTAGGAGACCAATGGGGACGGTGAAAACTAGAGTTTGAACGGCTTATGCCTAGAACGCAAAGGTTCGGAATTTCCGAGACTAAAGTCTGGTTTAAATACCCAGGGGGTGTACCCTCGGCTTGAAATCTGTATGGAAGCCCCATAGGTTGAGGCGGCGTGTCTACGTCTCAATTCTGGATACTGAACCAACCTAGTATATCGCCCTGTCGGGAGAATAGGGAAAGCTACAGTCATAGCCATTGCAAACACATGCATTTCATGCATCATTTGTAAATATTGCATATGTCATGCATTTTCAAAAATCCAAAACCGAAAAAAGAACATGCATTTGTCATGCATCATCATTGTAGTATAGTGCATATGTCATGCATCTTCTGTAAGTATCCATATCCATTGCATTATAGTTGCATGCATCCACTGCACCACCTTCCATCCATGGCTTGCGCCTTTCCAGGTTGAGCTTGGTCTGGTATGTGCTCATACTTTTCACGTCTATACACTCATAGTTCTGCGTGCGCTCGCGCCTTGAGGGCTTCGACACCTTTTCTATGTTAGACATGGCTTGTACGTGTACATGCCCTTCCTAGGCAAGACTGGGTTTGGCCCGCGTGCCATATCCATTGCATCATCTATCCATCATATTACATTGTAGTGTAATTGTTGCATCCGGCATTAGGATCATTATTCCCTCCTCAGCGGGTCGTTACCCCACTTATGTCATCCCACCCAATACTTGTTCTCGTGTCCGTCTACATCACTCATAGTTCAGACATCGTTCTATGGTAGACGGATTTGCTACTTCCATCAATCTATTTGACATATGTGTGGTTTTGAACCGCTTACGAGTGAATCATGATTCAATTGCCTTGCATGTAGTTCGCATTAGTTTTAATTGCATTGCATTATCATTTGCATTATTCATACATAGTTTTGTATATATTGCATAGCATCCATCAGTCGCATTGCATATGTCATGCATGTTGCTAATCATATTGTACCTGTTAAGTTTGCTTTCTTTTCAGGCACGATATTGTATGTACGGCTCATTTACCGCTGGTGGAACCAGGCGAGCCGCACAGGTATTGTATCTCCCGAGTGAGACGTTTTGAGAATTTCATAATTCTCTTACAACCTTTCTGCATTGTAGTGTAGAACTGTTGCATGTTACCTTATAACTGTTGCATGTGTGCTTCATTACAGCTTTCTTTGCATAATCATAAGTTATGCTCGGCTTCTTGCATTTTCAGTTGCATTTTGCCCCTGCCTTCGGGCGCATACCTTGTTTTGTCTTGCATGTTTGTCCAAGTCTTCGGCCTTGTCAAAAATGGGTCGTCTCTGGACTTTGACATTCACTCCCGTCATTGTTATGACTTTCGAGTTCTGTCAAAGAGGGGCAACTGTAGACACCCCATTTTTGACCGTCCTCAAGACTTGGACGTCACCATTGGAACACTCGGTGATTATCCATGTTTGTGTTCGTTTGGAGTTCCCGGAGTTCTCGGCTCGCGCGCCTTACCTCAGGACCTCCGAACTCGACCGTTAGTGTTTGGTTTTGCACCAAACACTTGTGTTTTGCCTTGGAAGGGCAGGGAATGCTTTGTGAGGCATTCCCATACACCATCGGCTGTGGCTAGAGGCCACCGGCTGGCTGTAGTGGCCACCGGCACTATATTGTGCCGGTCGGCACTATTTTGTGCCGGTCGGCACTAAATTTTGGCAAAATGACCATTTTGCCCTGCCGACCACTGTGCACTTGCTTTCTGACATATTTTCAGACAGCTGTGTGCCTTTAGCTTCCCCTCCATACATGTGTATGGAGGGATGAGCCCTTGTTTGCTTAGCTTGTAAGTCTTACAAGTTCTATAAGAGGAAGGCTCTTCTTCTTGGCTTAAGGTTGGGAATTCTTGAGAGGTTTCAACCATTTTAGAGAGAGACCAAGCTCTGGTTTTAGGTTAGATCATATATCTATCTTATCTCTCTCCTTTCTTGCTTACTTAGTACACTAGGTGCTTTAGTTCATATTTTTGCACACAAGCACCTAGTGCTCCACCTTCCTTTGGTTCTTGAGGGTCCAGAGGTTTGTTTTGAAGCTTTGGAGCTGGTTTGGTACTCAAGGAGGCCAACACATCATCTTTGTTGAAGAGGCTTCAAGGGTAAGACACTAACTCTCTTTTTACCCCATTCTTGTACCTTCCTTTCGCTTGCTTTATAACAGTTTTTGGGCTTAGTGTTTGGCACATAAAAGTTCTGATTTTTGACCCTCTTTATTGTATATTAAGAGTGCTTAGTGGTTTGGGGAGGTTTGACCCCCTTTAGACCTTGAAAAGGGTCCCTTTTTGTGCTATTTTGGAGAGATCCGGGACTAGTGTGTTTGGGCCTCTCCACCACTGAAATCTTGAGGGATTTCAGTGGTGGAGATGGTGCCATAAAGTCCTAGAAAGGGGAGGGCCACCCCCTCTCCTTGATATCCTTGAAAAGGGCAAGTTTTGCCTCTTGAGAGAGCACCATGCTTGAGTGTGTGTTGAACATGTTTGGCTTGTTTTCCATGCTTATATTGCCATGATATAACATGTTCTTAAGTTGGTTTAGGTCCCTTATGCATGCTTAGCATAGTTGCCTTGTAATGCCTATTTGATGCTTTAACATGTCTAGGTTGTATGCCTTTGTTTTGAACATGTTTTAGGCCTAGATCCATGAAGCTTGTGTGCTTATTTTGACATGTTTTAGCTCTGTCCATAGCCATTTGGGTTGATATTGGCATGTATCATATAGCTCCTTTGCATTTGGCTTGTTGGCCTTGAGAGTATGAGTGTGTAGCATGCCATGCTTGCTTCATTTTTGATAGTTTGGAACCATCTAGCATGCTATTTCAGACTTTTTGGTGTGCTTGTATGCATGCTTTAGTTGCTTCTTTAATTCTTTAAAAGCATGAGTTGAATACTCCATGTTTTGGTCATGTTGCATGCCTTTGTACTTGAGCCTCTTAGATGCCATCTAAGTAGTCCTTTGGGCCTATTTTGACATGCTAAAAATCTGTTTTGGGTTGATCAATGCATGCCATAATTGCTTTGTCTTGGTTTGGTTCAAACCCCCATTGACTTGCCTTGAGCCTAGGCCATTTGCATGCTTTGTTTGGCATGCTTCATTGCATGATTTGGCATCATGTTTAACTTGAATTTCAGAGCTTTAAGTGCATACTAGTTGCCCATGTTTGGTCTCTTTAAGTGTGCATGAGAGTTGCTTTTGTATGCCTAAGTCTTGAGCCTTAACACTTGCATGTGTGTGTGTGCATTTGGTCTCATTTTCTAGGCACTTTGGCCACTGATTTTAGGCCCATTTTGAGTTGCCTAATTCATGTCTAAGTCCATCATTTCATTGGTTTGCATGCTTGCCTTATATGCTTGTTTGCATGCTTGCATAAGTGTATCACATTGTCCACATTGCATGCCTAGTTGACATACTTAGGATTTCACCACATTGACATGCATACCAAGCCTCTTGAAGTGAGTTTGATAGAGGTTTGGTACCCCTTTTGTGCCTATGTGGTTTGCATGCATTTGAAATCAAAGTTGCATTCTTGGTTCTTAGGGCCATCATGCATGGAAATGCGCGATTGGTGGTCCGGGAATCGAGGCACATGCCCCTTTGAGTCAATAACATGATAAGAGGTGTGTATAGTGCATAAATACCTTGAATCACATTGCCATGCATTTTGCTGTCCTCTGCTGCTGTGAGTTGCAGGTTTTGCAGGCACTTTGTGCCGGCCGGCACTATTTAGTGCCGACCGGCAGTCAATTGGCAGCCGGTGGTTGAACTCAGTGCCGGTGGCCACATACTTCAGCCGGTGGTGTTCTACCCCAGCCGATGGTGATCTCCAGTGCTCTGAGAAGTGGTTCTGAGACTTTGGCGGTCTGCAGAGGAGGACAGCAGGGAAAACAGAGGCACACTTGCATGGCAGTGCGATCCCGAGCGAGTCCCGGGCACGCGCATGCATCCGGCCCTCATCCCGAGGCGATTTACTGTTTTTATTAGATGAATTAAGTTATTTGATTAATTTATTTAATTTGTAATAATTAGCTTGCGTAGTTGATTATCTGTATTATTATTTTGGCCCCTCCGAGCGAGGGCAAATCTGTAATAAGTGTGCGTGCGTGTGTGCATGTCTTCCAACCCCCACTTCTTTCTTCCCTTTTATTTACCTGCTTATGATGGTAGATTAGGGCACATCTATTTTAGCATACCTTATGCTATGCATGCGTGCATCCATGCATTTGTTTACATGCATCGGGCTCGGTACATCATACAAACTGCATTGTATTTTCAATTCCAAATTGAAAACGTGCATCGAATAAAGTGCATTTCACATGTCATCTTTAGGGTTAGCCGAGCCTACTCTAAATTACATCTATGCCTGTGTTGCATTAGCCACTCAACATGAACTAGGTCATGCATGTTTGCTAACCAGTTTACTGTTTTTGGCACGGAGTACGATGTAAGTATTTTACGCTTTAGCATACCACCTGCGTGTGGATGTTGCCATGACAGTATGCTTACCATGCGGCTAAGTGCTTACATGAGATAAACTGTTTGAATGCCTGTGGGTGGAGGTTGGATTGCCTGAGTTGGAATAACTCGTTGAAATCCGCATTTTAGCCTACTTGCGAGTAGCAAAATCTAACACGTTTTTCGAGACAAAACGGATATGCAATGTTTATTTCCAAGTTAGGCAATCCAGTCTATACTTTTGTGTTGTGCGCATCACGTAGTAATTCTAGGTTAATAACCGGAATAAGAACGCATAAGGTTTTCAAAAGCGGATATCACGGTTAGTAGAGGCCGGTCTTCGGACCGGGCGAAAGGGGGCGCTCATAGCTGACCTTCCCTGATCGTACCCAAGCTCCCGAGCCAAGACCACTTTGGTGATGACGGACATGTGGCCTTCGGCACCGAGTCAGGGTTTCCTAAATTTCCCATTTTAAAATATTTAGGTGGCGACTCTGTAATCTGGCAAAGCAGTCCATGTTTGGCACTACTTTTTCAAAAATCTGTTTTCTCAAACGATTTGCCGGATTTGGACTCTTTGGTTCAGATTAAGAACCGTGACATTTTGAGTCCTTCGAACTGTAGTGCCCCCAATATGAACCGAACGGGAGTTAACCCTCCCGGGATGCGTTCGGGGGACGTCTACACATAAGTGGGGTAACGACCCGCTGGACAAAGAATGATGATCCTAATGCTGGATGCAAAATTTACACTACAATGTAATATCTACAATGGATATGGCATGCAGCCAAACCAAATCTTGCCTAGGAAAGGCATGTACGCAAACAAGCCATGTCTAACACAGAAAAGGTGCCGCAACCCTCAAACCAACATACCAGCGTGGAATATGCGCGTACACATGCAGAACTGTGTTTTAACGTGAAAAGTGAGGGCACATACCAGACCAAGCTCAACATGGAAGGGCGCAAGCCATAGGCGGAGGGTGATGCGATGAATGCATGCGATGCAATGGAAATGGATACAATGGATATGGCACGCGGGCCAAACCAAATCTTGCCTAGGAAAGGCATGTACACAAACAAGCCATGTCTAACACAGAAAAGGTGCCGCAACCCTCAAACCAACATACCAGCGTGGAATAGGCACGTACACATGCAGAACTGTGTTTTAACGTGAAAAGTAAGGGCACATACCAGACCAAGCTCAACCTGGAAGGGCGCAAGCCATAGGCGGAGGGTGATGCGGTGAATGCATGCAAACTACAATGCAATATCTACCAATATGCAATGGAATGGATATTTACAAAGATGCATGACAATGCAGTATGATGCGATCTACTGGGGGAAATGCAATGGATGCATGCAAGCTACAATGGAAATGCATGACAATGCATGTTTATTTTCTACAATGCATGACAATGCAATATTTTACCATGTATGCATGACAATGCACTATTTACAATGGATGCATGACAATGCACTATGATGCAACAGCTATGATTGCAGCTTTCCCTATCTTACCAACAGGGCGATATACTAGGTTGGTTCAGTATCCAGAACTGAGGCGCAGACATGCTGCCTCAACCTATGGGGTTTCCATACAGATTTCAAGCCGAGGATACACCCCTGGGTATTTAAACCAGACTTTAGTCTCGGAACTCCCGAACCTTTGCGTTCTAGGCATAAGCCGTTCGAACTCTAGTTTCCACCATCCCAGTTGGTCTTCTAGGAACTCATCGCAAACACAGGCAGGTGGCTTTACCAGACCACCGAAAGTCGTTCAGGCACGACAAACACCAAAGGAATTGCACCTTTAGAGGATTTAAGGTCTCCTAGACCGCGATGCATGACAATGCGGACTATGCGCGTTAAAACGTGTGTGTGTGTGCATGACGATGCAAGGGACGATGTGTGCTACAGTGCATATTTGACATGCGAACACCATCCTAGCGTGTTTAAGGTCTCGCCAGACCGCGGGCGTGTTTAAGGTCTCGCCAGACCGGTCTTGGGCACAAGACAGTGAGGTGCGCGAAATAGCGCGATGCGATGCATGTCAAATGCAGTGAGGTGCGCAAGATAGCGCGATGAGATGCATGCCAAATGCGATGAACTGTGCACCTTGATGCACCGAAGGTCTTGCACCTCCCGAGGATTTAAGGTCTCCTAGACCGTGATGCATGATGTAAAGTGATGCACATTGCAAGTGCATAACTTATGATTATGCAAAGGGTGCTGTGATGAAGCAAATATGCAAAATAAATGCAACATTTTAAGCGAATGCTATGCAAGCAAGTAAACATGAACCAAACTACATCTCATGCAGAAAGGATGTAAGAGAATTAAGCAATTCTCACGGCGTCTCCCGCGGAGAAGGCTAAAAGTGACTACCGAGAACACCCGGAGTCTCAAACACAACACCTCTCAGCGTATCGCACACAGGAGAGGAAAGAGAAAAGAAACCTCTCAGCGTAGCACACGCGAGAGAGGAAAGAGAAACAACGCAAGTAAAAAGGCGCACAACAATGCGGGAGAAACACGCGTGATAAAGCAAATGAAATGGGTGCACAACAATGCAACTGTGATGTGTATCACGGCGCGATGCGACGCACCAGACAGTATGATGAATGCATGCAACTCATACGGGGCAACTTTTGAATCTTGTAAAAGGCAAAAGGATACAAAAGGATACAACATTGCACGAATTCGAGTGCCACGCGCAGAAGACACGGTCCAAGGTCAAAACGGAGGCCGGTTGAGCATCGGAGATGCACTTTTCTTGCACTTTCTTGAGCTATGAAGACCAGAAAACTACACATATGGCCTGAACAAGGCTGTAGGAAGATCACCGGCCGGAATAGGAAGCCACCGGCTGTCCATCAGCTGCCAAAAAGTTCCATCGGCACAATATTCTGCCGACCGGCAAAATATATTGCCGACCGGCCAAAAGTGCCTGAATCGGGGGCAGACTTGACATTTCACCTCGGGTCTTTTAAAATAGGGTTCCAAACCCTATTCTTTCACTTTCCTTAGGCCGAAATTTCACACACTCTCTCTCTAGAGCGTTTTCCCCTCCTCGTTTCCTCGTTTTCTTCACGTTTTACGCTCGTTTCGTCGTCGGATTCGCGATTCCCTTCGCGTTTCGGACATTTTCAACCGATTAAAACTTCGTTTCGGTACGTCCTTTGCTATTTCCGCCTTTTGGGGCTTGTTTCCCTCGAGTTTCTCTCGAGTTTCGTGCCTTTTTCCTATTCTGGCTTTTCCGGCCATTTTCCACCCTCTCGGGGTTGACTTTTTGTTGACTCTTCGTATTCTTGCCCGGTTTTCCTTGTTCCGGCTATTTTCTCATCACTCTTGACATAGCCGACGATATTCCACGCGGTGGGACTCCCCCGGATCACGAGGTGGATCCCGGGGCCGAGCTCCTTCCTTTGAGCGAGCGCCCATTTGACCCGGCGACCTACCGGCCGGCGATCCATATCTTGCCTCCCGATGGACTTCGCCAGTTTCGGAGTTTTGACAGGGCGCTTGATCCGAAGCTTCTACTACGTGAGCCTGCCTCTCTAATGTGGCCAACCCTAAGGGACAATACGGGGCAGAAAGTTCGGGTGGGAATGGTAAGCAACACGAGCAAGTGCAGGCGGTGGTTGCTTTGAGAAGTGGTAGGGAGTTAGAGCCTCAGTCAGTTGCGTCTGATGCAACCAGAGTTAAGAAGGGTGACCACGGGGGTACACTTAATGAGAGCAAGGGTGAGGGGAAAACACTTAAGAGGGATGACTTAGTCCCTAGCACTCCATATGTGCCTAAGGCACCATTTCTCCAATGCCTTGATACACCGTCCCCTTTTAATAAGAAGGCGGCATCTATGGAGGCAATGATGGATGTCTTTAAACAGGTAAAAATCAACCTCCCCCTGTTGGAGGCGATTAAGCAAGTACCATCATATGCCAAATTTCTGAAGGACCTTTGTACGCAAAAGCGTAAATCTAGGACACATGTGTCCCAAAAGGTCCTACTCACGGAGCAAATAAGCTCCATCTTGTTGAATGACACACCTCCTAAGCTTAAGGACCCGGATGCCCCAACCATTGCATGCATTATAGGGGACCATTTCATTGATAGGGCCTTATTAGATTTAGGGGCTAGTGTCAATTTATTGCTGTACTCTGTGTATGAGGAATTTGGGCTTGGTGAGTTGAAGCCCACTACTGTCACTCTTCAATTGGCTGACCGTTCCCTCAGAGTGCCACGTGGCATGATTGAGGATGTGCTAGTTAAGGTTGATAGGTTCTACTTCCCTGTTGACTTTTTGGTGTTAGATATGGAATCGGTAGCCAGTTCTAAGAAACAAATCCCGGTGATCTTAGGTCGACCTTTCTTGGCTATGGCCAATGCATGCATCAATTGTCGGACCGGGGTTATGGAAGTTTCATTTGGCAACATGCAAGTGAAACTTAATGTTTTCCAAGTATCCCAACAACCTCATGAGAGAGAGGAGTGCTTATTAGTGGATGTTGTGGATGAGATTGTGAAGGAGGCTTTGCCCTCCATTCTTGTAGAGGACCCTTTAGAGGCTTGTCTAGCTCATTTTGGGTTTGAAAATTTTGATATTGATGGGTCAGTTAAGGAGGTATTAAAATTGTTGGATGCGGGTATTATATATCCCATCTCAGATAGCAAGTGGGTGAGTCTCACACAAGTGATGCCCAAGAAATCGGGCATCACCGTTGTTGAGAATGAGAGAGGAGAGTTAGTCCCCACACGAACCACTACTGGGTGGCGAGTGTGCATTGATTATAGGAGACTAAATTCCTCGACTAGGAAGGATCATTTTCCTTTACCTAGGGGTTTGATGGACCCATTTTATTATGATTGATAAATTGATTCCTTATTCTCTCTTTTTTCCCTTCTATACTATTCTATTTTTCTTTGTTCTCGTCATGTTTTATTAGCGTCTAGGAGACTTTAAATCCACTAAAGGTGTAATTCCTTTGGTGTTAGCCGTGCCCAAACGGCATCTGACGGTCTGGTATAGCCACCTAACCGTGTTTGTAGTGAGTTCCTAGGAGACCAACTGAGACGGTGGAAACTAGAGTTCGAATGGCAAAGCCTAGAACACAAAGGTTTGGGATTTCCGAGACTAGAGTCTGGTTTAAATACCCAGGGGTGTGGAGATTGCTTCAAAACTACCTCGGCTTGAACTCTGTATAGCAACCCCATAGGTTGAGGTAGCTTTATGCGCCTCGATTCTGGATACTGAATCAACCTAGTCTGTCACCCTGTTGGAGAATAGGGAAAGTTACAAACACAGTTAGGGAGAAAAGTAGTACCCGTGGTTTTCGTGTAAAGATTATACCTTTAGTGGGCATTCCGTTATGTTCTTATATACAATATTTATTTCGGATGTCAATTGAAGGTAGAAATGATTAAGTATATTTGGGTTGTACCAGCCCGAAGGCTATAAACTACGCTGGGTTTTATTACCTGGGGGATTTTGAAGTGGCAACTTTATGTCATAACTCTGGTGCCTTTTGTTAGGTGCTGAGAGTTAGTTAAAAAAAAAAAAAAAATGCTTTCATGTTTATTTTCTGTGTTTTTTTATATATATAAAAAAAAAGGTTATGCTTGTTCAATTTAAAATTTTTTTTTAAAAAAAATTTATTGTTATACTTGTTCAATTGTAAACAAATACAAATATAAGATATAAAAAAAGAAAAAAAAAAAAAAAACATGTTCAATTGTTATACATGTTCAATTCACATGATCAATTGTGAATTTGAAAGAAGTTGCCCCCTGCTTTAAAAGCAGGTGCGGGCGTTGGCGTGCGTTGACCAGCCGCACGTGCGGCTTGGGCCCCGCACGTGTGGGACGCCGATTGAAAAAAAAGAAAAAGAAAAAAAAGAAAGGGCCTAGGGTTCAAATCGCCGCACGTGTGGCCTGGGCTCCGCACGTGCGGGACATTTGTGAGATTGGAAGTCTGCGCACTGCTATTAAAGCAGAAGCGGCCAAGTGCGGGGCATTATTTTTATTATTATTTTATTTTATTTTTTTTAATTTCATTTTTCATTTATTTAAGTAAATAAATACATAAATAAATTTTAAATATAAATAAATAAATATACAATTATTTTATTTATAATTTTATTTATATATTAAAAAAAATCGAATTACTTATTTATTTATTTTTATTTTTCTATTTTCTATTTTCGTTAAAAAAAAAAACCTCAGATATCATGGTGTTAATAATAATCCTAATTTAGTTTTTTTTTTAATTTGGTATATTTGTTTAGTTTAAATTATTTCGTTACTGATTCTCATTAGTTTGTGGATTATTTTATTTTTATTTTTATTTTTAATTTTATTTGTTTAGTTAGTGATGTTATTTTTATTTATTTATTTATTTATTTATTTTTTCTATTCTATGACGTAATTGTTCATTTCATTATTAAGGAGTTTAGTTTTTATTTTATTTTATTTTACTTTATTTTCTTCTCTTCTATTAATTAAAAAAAAAAGGAGTTTAGTTTAGGTTATTTTATTCTATACTTTAGTCTCTTTTGTAGTTTAGTTATTTTATAGTTTAGTTTAGTTTAGTTTATTTTATAATTTAGTTAATTTAATTTAATGTCATTTTTATTCATTTATTTAATTCTTTCTTTTCTTCACAAAAAAAAAAAACGTGTGAGGTGTGTATATGTTACTCTCTGCCTACCTGGATGTACACCTACAATTCTGATAATATTCTCTCATTTCTCTTTACTTTTCCATTGAGGACAATGTCATATTCAAGTTGGGGGATGAGGGTTATATTTTCTTTTGTGCATTTCTATTTGGCTCATAATTCATCCTTATACCTGTTTCACTTGATTGCATTACTTCACTTGATGTGACTTTTTGCTAGTAAGGTAATGATATTTGCATATGTTAATTGGAGATCATAGTAGACTTGTATGAAAAGGGTTTATTGGGTAGATACTTGTATGCGATGTTTGCACGAGGAGAGTTGTCTGTGTTTGTGGTTTTAGTACACTTGTCATGAGTATTCCTTAATTCACATGAACACACTATCATAGCGGTGATCTTTTTATTATAATCCTTGGTGTACATCATTGATAATAGCTAGAGTTGCAGAAAAGAATAAATAAGGAGCCAAGATTCTTAAAAAAAAAAAAAAAAAAAAAACTTGACTTGTTTGGGTTCGTAGCCTTTTTAACTCGAGTTATTAAGCCCGTAGGGGTGTCTCTACACCTAATGCCCTAAAACCGTCTAGTTTAGGAGTCATTGGCCCAAAACTTGCTACATGGGTTAATTAGAAAGTTTAAGGGACTTGAACATTGCACAATTAAGGAAAAATAAGAAGAATGACTTGTTCGGATTCGTAACCTTTTCAACTTGAGTTATTAAGCCCGTAGGGGTGTCTTTACACCTAGTGCCCTAAAACCGTCTGGTTTGGGAGTCATTTGCGCAATGCTTGTTACATGGGTTGATTAGAAAGCTTAATGGATCAGGACATTGCACAGCCATTTAAAAAAAAAAAAAAAAACTTTTCAAAATCTTGGTTGCAACAAGTTAGTTTTTCTGTATATGTTGGGTGTTATTATGAGTTACACTGGGCTATTATAGTGGATAGTTAACTAATATGGAGATTGCACTTTACACCGAGGGTACTCATGACTTGTCTACTAGCATGCACAAGTATATGGAACTTTACTTTTGTATTAACTGAATCGTGGTTTTGACTCAATAGGTTCTTTCATGCTTATCCACTGTGTCTTTAATGACTCATTATGTCTCAATATCACACTGTAGTGGCACATAAGTTGATTGTTAGGTGGAGTAGTGTGGTCATTTGTCGTTAAGTATATATGAATATGTTAATGTTTGTGGGTATCATTTCTGGAAACCCTCACGAGACTTTACTCGTCCACTTGGGGTAACCTTGTGATTTAAAGGCTTGTTGCTTATGCTAAATGCAACCGTTTTCCCACGAAAAAGGAAATAGATAGATTTTGTTTAATTTTATTTTATTTTACTTGCTTGAGGACTAGCAAGTAGTAAGTTGGGGGATGTGATTAAGGCCGAAATGTACATCATTGAGACCGTTAATTAGAATCTCTTAACTTCACTTGCTGGTCAAATCGTATACTTTATGTGTGTTGAATGTCAATCAGGTCGTACATCGTCGGAGCATAAAATGGGCAAAAAGACAAAATTTGGACAGAGTTGACTTTTTCTGGAAAAGTCAAACCGATGTTTTAAACCAGTTTGGAAGTGAGTAGAAGTATAAAAAGAAAAGGAAAAGACTTTTCTAGGGTTTTGAAATTGTTTTGACCTAAAGGGAGAGGCTAGGGTTTGGAAGGGAAGAGAAACAAAAGCTTCAAGGATGTCTCCCATGGTGGTTTCTTCTCTATCTACCTCCTTCCACTTCTCCATGAGTGGCTAGTCATCTTTTCTAGGGTTTTGATGAAACCCTAGCCATGTAATTAGTTTGTTTTCTTTTTGATTTTTAATTATGTAAAGGTTTGAACATTTGTATGGTGATTTAGAAGTTTCTTTTATATATTTTTCATTATCTCTTCGAATATTTGACTTTCTGTGATTGTTGAATGTTATCCATACATGTGTTTTCTATTCCTTCACATTCAAGGTATGAGACGAACCATACTATGAGGAACGAGTCGTATCACTACCTTAGTTTAGAGTGAACGATTCGCATTACTTGAGATGGTTCGTGCTCGTACATTGAATGTGATGATCTTCTTGTCAAATGCTTCGAACTTGTAGTTGCGAAACATTAGTCCGTTTAAACCATAGCATAATTGATTTCAATTGGACACCCTAATTATGTGGTTAGTGGTGAATTCTCTACCCTAGGATTTTTCCCCAATTCAGTAAACCCAATTTCAATTATTATTGATAATTTAATTCCTTAGTTTAATTTATTTGTTATTAATTTAGGCTATGAACAATCAAACTTTTTATCAAAATTAATTTAGGAATTTAACAATTAAATTAGTTTAATTTCACAACAGTCCCTGTGGATCGATACCTGGACTTGCCATTATTCTAATTGAATTTGGTATTTATACCTTTGTTAAACCTCATAAAATTTGTTAGATTGTCTCTACTGGGCTGTTGGCTCACCCTATACGGGAATATCTTTTTTAGGTGCAGGTGAGATGTTTTCTCGAAGGCAATAGCATAGATGGACTTTTGGGAAGCAAGAGCTTCTTATTTATGCTTTATGTGTGTATGTTTGTTATTTGTAAAGCCAAGGGCTTAAGATGTAATGAGCGAGACTTTATTTGTGTGTAACCAAGCAATGACTTGGAGAGATGTAAGCCTACATGGCATATAACTGGTTGTTAAATAGTGAACTCTGATATATGAAAGTATGTTGTTTCTCATATTTATTCCACATATGAATTATCTTTATTGTATTACTTTGGGGGCGTTACACTTCTAGAGAATTTAGCCTCTTCATTCTCATAGAATCGGCCCCAATTCGACACTCATATAGGTGATTCTTATTGTGAGTATCTCCAAATACTCGTCTTGATTTTATGCCTAAATCAAGATATAAGTAATCATTAAAGGCTAAGCTTACCCTTATACCCCTACAGACAACACATGTTGCAGATATCACTCTCACCATAGGAATGTGTAGGGAAATTTAATCCCTTGGTGATTTCTAGTGAGCCACACATAACTTAGTTGTCTCTTTGAACTTAGTTCTTGGGATCTCCAGTCATATAAGTAGGGTTACCATTATGATGACTCTTATGTAATAGGCTTTAATCCCATACCCTTCGATGAACTATACGCTTGTTCTTTTGCCAAACCTTTTGTTAACGGATCCGCAATATTCTCTTTAGATTTTATATAATCTATTGAGATTATTCCATTTGAGAGCAATTGTCTTATGGTATTATATCGACGACGAATATGTCGTGACTTACCATTATACATATGATTCTGTGCCCTGCTTATTGCAGATTGACTATCACAATGAATACAAATAGCTCGCACAAGTTTTGGACACATTAGAATGTCTTCTAAGAAGTAACGAAGTCATTCTGCTTCTTCTCCTACTTTGTCTAAACCAATGAACTCAGATTCCATTGTGGATCGTACAATGCATGTTTGTTTCGTGGACTTCTAAAAAACAGCAGCGCCTTCTAGAGTAAAGACATATCCACTAGTGGATTTTGAATCTTTAGTATCCGATATCCAATTGGCATCACAATAACCTTCAAGTACTGCTGGATATCAAGTAAAGTTAAAACCATGATCATGAGTAAATCTTAGATATCTAAGAATTCGAATGATCGCTTTCCAATGGTCTTCTCCGGGGTTACTAGGGTATTTACTCAATTTACTGACTGCATAAGCTATGTCAGGATGAGTACAATTCATTAGGTACATTAGGCTTCCAATGATTTGGGAGTATTTTAACTGAGACACCGCATCACCTTTATTTTTCGATAAATAAAGACTAATGTCTGCAGGTGTTCTTGCTATATTCATATCATCCTTGATAAATTTACCAAGAATTTTCTCAATATAATGTGATTGAGATAATGCATAACAATAAGATGTTTTAGTAATTTTCATTCCTAATATAACATCTGCGACCCCCATAGCTTTCATATCAAATCTTTTGTTAAGCATTTGTTTAGTTGATTTGATTATATTTTGACTGCTTCCAATGATAAGCAAGTCATCCACATAAAGACAAACTATGACATATCCTTGGTCAGTGTTTTTAACATAGACGCATTTGTCACATTCGTTTATCTTAAACCCATTAGTAAGAATTGCATGATCAAATTTTTCATGCCATTGCTTAGGTGCTTGTTTTAATCCATAAAGAGATTTTGCAGGCCGACAAACTTTCTTTTCTTGCCCTGGCATTACAAACCCTTCGGGTTGCTCCATATAGATCTCTTCATTTAGATCACCGTTTAAAAAAGCTATTTTAACATCCATTTGATGTATTTCTAAATTAAACAACGTTGTTATGGCAATAAGCATGTGGATGGATGTTATTCTTATCACAGGGGAATATGTGTCAAAATAGTCCAGGCCTTCCTTTTGTCTGTAACCTTTTACTACAAGTCTTGCTTTATACTTGTCTATTGAACCATCTGCCTTCATTTTTCTCTTGAATATCCACATATATCCAAGAGGTTTGGAACCAGGTGGAAGTATGATTTTGCATAATGGATTCAATTTCATTATTAACAGCCTTTTTCCACAAAGGTGCTTCACGACCTGTCATTACTTTCTTAAAGCTTTGAGGTTCATTCTCTAACAGGTATGTCAGAAAATCTGGACCAAAGGATTTTGATGTTCTGGCTCTCTTACTTCATCTTGGTTCATCATTAGTGAAATCCTGCTGGTCGAGACCATTACTAGTCTCTTGTGTTTGATTCTCATTAGTCTCTTGACTTTGTGTACAATCATAAGTTATTTTCTGTGAACTTAATTCCTGTCATTTCTTGTAAAGAAAGACATGTTCAAAAAACAAAGCATTCCTTGACTCTATAATAGTGTTCACATTTATATTAGGTATTTCTGATTTATAAGTCAGAAACCGATATGCACTACTATTCTGAGCATAACTAATAAATACACAATATACTGTTTTTGGTCTAATCTTAGTCCTTTTAGGAACAGGAACTTCAACTTTTGCCAAACACCCCCACATTTTTAAGTATTTGTAGGAAGGCGGTCGACCTTTCCACAATTCATAAGGAGTGTTATTAGTTTTCTTATGGGGTATTCTATTAAGAACATAATTAGTAGACAATATTACTTCTCCTTACAAGTTCTGT
Organism: Camellia granthamiana; assembly: GCA_036172215.1. Lineage (NCBI taxonomy): Eukaryota > Viridiplantae > Streptophyta > Magnoliopsida > Ericales > Theaceae > Camellia > Camellia granthamiana. The sequence continues at coordinate 121,745,808 of CM069908.1, read as the reverse complement.
GGTAAGCCTGAACTTAGTAACATGGCATTCATCATTTCTTTTAGGGTTCTATTCTTCTTTTCAGCAATTCCATTTTGCTGAGGAGAATAGGGTGTTGTAGTTTGGTGAATAATGCCATGTTGTGCACAAAATTCATTTAATGGTGCATTAGATTCACCACCTCTATCATTTCTAACCATTTTAATGGTTTTTCCAAGTTGATTTTCAACTTCTGTTTTTGTAGAGTTTAAACATTTCTAAGGCTTCATCTTTGCTTCTAAGTAAGTATACATAACAATATCTTGTGCAATCATCGATAAATGTTATGAAATACTTTTTGCCTCCTTTAGTTTGAACAAATTTAAGATTACATACATCAGTATGAATTAATTCTAGAGGTTCGATTTTTCTTTCAACCGATTTAAATGGAGCCTTAGTTAGTTTCGCTTCTACACAAATCTCACATTTATGATTAGGATCAATTTCAAACTTTGGTATATAATCTAAACCAATTAATCTATGCAAAGCATCAAAATTTACATGTCCTAATCTACCATGCCATAAATTTGACTCAAGAATATAAGCAAAAGATGTGTTATTCTTATTAATAGCAACTTTTGGTACAATTGTCATTACATTCAATTTGAAGAGACCATCACTCATGTATCCCTTACCAACATACATACCACTCTTTGTTAATACAAATTTATCAGACTCAAAGACAAGCCCAAAGCCATTTTTAGTTAACAAAGAACCAGAAACCAAATTCTTTCGGATGTCAGGTACATGTAGTACGTTGTTGATGGTCAATTCTTTCCCTGATGTCATCTTCAAGATCACCTTTCCTTGTCCAACCACAGTAGAAGTAGAAGAATTTCCCATGAAAAGTTGTTCACCATTTGCAGCCTCATTGTAGGTAGTGAACATCTTCTTGTCCGTACAAATATGACGAGTTGCCCCAGTGTCAACCCACTATTCCTTGGGATTTCCAACCAAATTAGCCTCAGACACCATAGTAGAGAGGTTGATGTCATTCATCCTGTCAGAGATGTAATCTAGTTCTGTCACATTGGCCTGATTGGTAGTCTTCTTACTTGTACTTCCACGATCCTTCTTAGGGCGACAGCAGTCAGAAGCTCGATGTCCAATCTTGCCACAGTTATAGCATTTTCCTTTGAACTTCTTGTTGCCATTGTTGTCGCCTTGTTTAGGACCATCTCCAGTAAACTTCCTCTTTTTGTTATGTGGTTTGTGAACTTGTTCAACCACATTAGCCTTGGATTCAATGGGATTTTTCTTATTCCTCTTTTCAGCCTTACGGTTATCTTCCTCAATTCTCAGTCTTACAATAAGTTCATCCATGGTCATCTCTTTGCGTTTATGTTTTAAATAATTTTTGAAATCTTTCCAAGCCGGTGGTAACTTTTCCACTAAAGCAGCGACTTGGAAAGACTCGCTCAGAGACATACCCTCAAAATGAATATCATATAAAATTAATTGAAAACTTTGAACTTGAGAAATTATCGTTTGGGAGTCTACCATAATGAAGTCCAGAAATTTACCGATAACAAATTTCTTCGTACCGGCATCCTCTGTCTTGTATTTCTTCTCCAAAGAATCCCACAATTCTTTTGCTATTTTTAGAGGGTTGTAAACATTGTACAGCATGTTGTCAAGGCCATTGAGGATGTAGTTTCTACACAGGAAATCTGAATGTTTCCAAGCATTTACAGCGGCAACAACTTGCCGATCACTTTCACCATCTTTATGTGCTGGAGCCTCTTCACAGAGAAACCAGGCCAAATTTAGAGTTGTAAGATAAAACAGCATCTTCTGCTACCATCTTTTAAACTCAGTATTGTTAAATTTTTCTGGTTTTTCTCCATGATTTATTGGTACTTGAACATGGCTCTGGATAGGGACCAGAGTTGGTGTAACAATTGGAGTACCACTTCCAGTTGTAGTTTCAGTCTAGTAGCCATAATATCTGATTACAAAAATCAGAAAAAACCAAAACACAAATTAATTTTCTAGTTACTAAGACCAGAAAATAAATTATAACACAAAATAATTTTATTTTCCTTGTTACTAAAACTAGAAAAATAAAATACCAAAATAATTTTCTGTAACGCAAATTAATATTCTAAAATTGTTAATGACACCAGTATATTACTACTAGTTGTCAAAGAAAAAGACAGTATATTACTGCTATCTGTCAAATAGTATATTACTACTATTTGTTTTCCAACCATAATATAACTTTGTGAAAACACAGAAAATTAAATACAATGAAGACAACAAAAATAAAAGGATTTGTCTTAAGATTGTTGGACAATCTTCACTGTATTTAAATAAATTAATTCTGTTTGTGTACTAAACAACAAACTGAATACAAAAGGAAAAAAAAAAAGGAAATGAGAGAGATTGTTTGATTACAAAAATCAAACCAAAAAATAAATATAAATAAATAAAAACAAATAGAAAATAAATTAACTTACTTGATTAATTTTTTGAACAATATTCTAATCAAGTCCAGTGTTTGACACTGTGTCCTTAAGACATATTCGTCCTCCCCATGGTGCTTTCAAAATGTGGACGTCTATCTCCCAAGATAAAATGATCAATCAACGAATAAATGCAGCACTACAATTTATTCGCACAATGAACACACAAAGTGTTTACACTCTTTCTCACAAGGAAAATAATGCAGCAATATGTAGAGAGTAATTGCAGAATTATATAGACGAAAAAGTTGAATGAATTCATCAAATGAGGGCTAGTCTATTTATAGATGTAGTGGCACCCTTTAATTTTGAATTGAACAGGTAGCATACCTGTTTGAACAGATACTGAACCTATTGGTTTGAATTGGTATTGTTTGGACAAATAACCGAATCTGTTTCTGTTTGAAATTTAAACAGAGTTGAAATCTGTTCGGGTGGAACAGATTTGAATCTATCCGAGCATTGAACCTGTACAAAACAAATTCTGAAGAGATGCAACAATTTTGAATTCAAAAATTTGAATTTTAAATTGGACAGATTTTATTTTACCAAAAATAAAATTGAATTCAAATGTTTTTGGCCCAAAAAAGATTAGTATTGGGCCGGACAAGCCCAACCCAACCTCACACCACGCACTTGCGCCCAAGCCCAAGCCCAGCCCAGTCCAGCTCGCCCGACCGACCGGACAAACAGCGGTAGCGGCGCGTATGTGGTTATTTTTTTGGTCCAATGGGTCTAGCCTACTTTGCCCATAACCTCTCTCTTCTACAAACTTGGGATGCCCCTTGGGGCCCTCCCCAAGTTATAATTTTAAGCTATATAAACCTATTCAAAACTTCCTACCAAACTAATGTGGGACAAGCCAATTTCCAAACCTTAAGAAATTTTCACCAAAAACTCTATTTCCATGGAGCACACTTTGGCTTCAATTTCTCATTCACCCGATAAAGGTTTTGAGCAACCAAATATACCACATGAATCACAATACGGCATAGAACGCGTTATCACTTACATCTGCCAATTTTGGCGTATGGGTCCCACCTAAATAATAGATCAAAATTAGGAAAAATTCTGTTTTTCTTTTTTTTTGCCTAGAATTTCAAAACCATTTCTAACAGCAATTAGTATGCACCAATTATTTATTAGTATAATAAATAATTGATAGTTGATTTTATGGTGTGTACCATATGGTAAAAAATTATATATTTTTATAATGAATAAAATGTGTGTATTTCGTAGTGAGCAAAAGATTATATTTTGTGGTGTGCAAAAATGTTATATTTTGGGGTGAAAAAAATTATATCATTTTATAATTTATATGATAAAATTTTGAGGTATTATTACAAAAATTGTGTTATATTTTTTTTGGGAAAAACCAACCCTTGGGAAGGCAACCCACGTGGGGCTGCCTCCCTTTTGTCTTTTTTTTTCCTTTCTTTTTGATTAATACTTGGGAGCACTAATGAGGTGGCTCCCCCTTGATGTGATGGTTGTCTCTTGTGTTTTTCTTTTTCTTTTTCTTTTTTATTTTTTATGTTTACATTTTTCAACTCATCAGAGCTATTAGTCATGGATTTTTTTAGTGGTCTCTATCATTGCTGTTTCTTTTTTTTGCTTGCATTTGCAGGCTTCTTTCCCCCTCTCTCTCAGCATATCTCTCTCTCTCCCTCTCTGATCGTCTTTCTCTCTCTCTTTCTCTCTCTCTCTCTCTTCCTCCATTGTTGCTCAATCTTTGAGTTTCAAATGGGAGTCCTTAGAGTGAGATTTTGCAAAAGTTTTGTAAATGAAAGTCAGAGAGCTCGTCATGATCTTCACAATGGTGGTCTTGGATCCATGATCGAGCGATGTTTGTATTTTCGGATTTACTTTTCTTCATATTTAAAGTAGAGACTTTTTCATATTATTACTTTAAAACTATGTTAGGGATATTTTGAGAACATATATCATTATAGGAGGTATTACATATATATATTTCTCAGATTTTTGTTTGGTTAATTTTGTAGAAGAAAAATTATGCTGAAATGTTAAGAATGTTGGCATTTTGAGATTGATTTGAAAAAAATCATTTTGTGTTGATAATTTTGTAAAAAAATCCAAAAATAAAATTAAAAGTTGTATGGGTTGTGTCTACATCATATTATGATTAGATAATTTATTTTGAGAAATATAAAGTTGAAATATATATATATTTTTTGATTTTGGAATTTATTTTTGAGAAAAATAAATTGATATTGAGGAATATTGTGTAAATTGTTAGGTTAGGATTATAGAGTTGTTTTGGGATTAAAAACTCTAAAAGTGTTATATTCATGATATTTTATGGAAGGTGATATGTTGATATGATTAAGTTGTGTTCATTTTTGTGAAAATGAAAATGTAAACTGTGGACTTTTGAACTCACAACTTTTAAAATGTTACTCTTGGGCATATTTCAAATTTTTTTTTATGTAAATATCATATTGATTAGATAACTTTAGAAATGTTGTGAAAATTGTTATTTGAAGAAAATTTGGAAAAGATTGGTTATTTGAGTAGCATGGCATTAAATATGATTATGTTTGAAAGATGAGTTGGGTTAAGTTATGTTTGGTATTATTTCTTTTGGAAAAATGTGAATATAATAAAATTACTAATTTAGTGGATTAAATTAGCTTGGTTAAAAGTTTATATCATTTATGGTGAAAAGTGTGTTATTGAGATTATACCATAACTTTTAATATAGTAGAATGGAAATGTTAATATTTCATAAGTATGAGATTTGGTGAAAAAAAAAAAAGTGAGATGAAGTTGTTTGGTGTGAATCAAAGTTGGACTAGAATTATTAGTTAAGTTGAGGTGATTAGTATTAGGTTCCTAGTTTTACTAGTTGAGTAACGTTATAATAATAATTTCGTACTTCAGAATTCTTGTGAGATATTTGAAGTTTTTGGCGGTTTTTTGACAATAAAAGAAAAGAATGTGATTTTAGCTCGTTTGGATCAAATGAATGAATTGGATTAAAACAAGAATGAATAATTAAAACTTTTATTTATTTATTTTTTCCTTGGTTTAATTCGATGGGATTGATGTTGATAATTGGAAAGTGAACACTCATGTTATATTTTATAATTATAGTTAGGAGAAGAGTTTGATATAATTGATTAAGTGTTGGAATATTCACTTATGCTTATTGAGAATTATGATTGAAATTGAAGATCCCGAGATTTCACTTACATGAGAAAAATGAGAATTTGATTCTATTAAATGTTTGGGATGGGAATGAGTTTTGGAAAGATTGTAATTACATTTTATTGATAAAGTATGTGAGTTAGAAATTGATGAAACCTTGAACCCACTTTGGTGTTATATGTTATTGCTATTGATAAACCTATTGTTTAAAAGTTTTGGTTTTGGTAACCGATAGAGGATTACTATGTTGGTATTTAAATGAGGAGATTCTTGGAAAGGTAAGAAAATATTTTATTTTGGAAATTTGTTTTATATAAGGAATATTGTTGAATTGTCTTGAAAAGAATATTATTGAATTGTCTTGAAAAGACTAAGTTGGAAGTTGTTGATTTACATGTAGTAAATACATTAACATTGAACTTATTATATTATCTCTTAGGATTATATCATGATATTAAATTGATAAAGATATGGAATTTGATCACAATGGAGTATTGTGTGGTGGAATTGAAATTGGAACTATTCTAATGCATTGTTACATATTGCATTGCCATTTCATTTCATTGTTATCATGGATTTCGAATTGCAATTGAAAACTATTGTTTTAAAAAAAGAATTATTTTTGTGAAACAAGATCATTTGGATTTGTTTTGGGTAAATATGTCACGACCCCATTCCGCCCCTAGTAGAATGACGCCGTGATGGCCAGTAATCTGAGATCACCGAAGGCCAACTTTCAAAATTCATACACGATCAGAGTATAAATACATGGGGCTCACAAGTGCGGAAGCAATATATATATAAATCTAATTAGTTCATAAGAGCTGTGCATAAGTCAAATGAAATGGCATACATCTTTACATAGCTTTACAACTTGAATACAAACAAAATGAGGTACAAAATACATCTTGACCAAAAGGCTTCTCAAGCCATTATATACAAAACACAATGAAATGCAAGCTAAGAAACATAATCTTCAAGATGCTACAAAACACGAATCCCAAAACAAGTTGCAAAGCACATCTAGGCGTCGCCACCGTCTTGCTCATCACCTACATATATATATATAGAGAGGGTGAGCTTGAATACTCAGTGAATGGTACAAGTAATAAAGGGTTTGCATGTATGTTATCCGAGATCTTTAACGAAACAATACATAATCATAGTTTGTAACAAACATGGGATGGATCAAATTCATCTAACAAATCCTTCAAGCTTCATCAATCAAAGTCTTTCAAGGCTTTCAAGTTTCAAGGGATGGCGTTAACAAAGGTTGTGCTACAAATGCTTATAGTCCCCTAGCACGTACGGACTTTCAAAGGTTTGTGTTACAAATGCTTATAGTCCCCTAGCACGTACGGACTTTCAAAGGTTTGTGCTACAAATGCTTATAGTCCCCTAACACGTACGGACTTTCAAAGGTTTGTGCTACAAATGCTTATAGTCCCCTAGCACGTACGGACTTTCAAAGGTTTGTTATCAAAACCAAAGCCAGTACTTGATACACAAAATAGGGATAGTCATTCATGCTTAACAAATACTTTTCCAAAACAAGCAAAGCAAAGCTTTAACTAAACTTTATAACATAGCTTTATTAAAAATACCACTCACATAGTTCTTCAAACGTCGGGGTCAAGGCAAGTCCAAGTCCTACAAACACACGGCAAAGTCTATTGAATGCACTTTCAAACAAGCTTCACATGCATACAGATGATCTCGGCATTCTTCAAAAGCTAAGTCAAATCAAAACAAAATACTGTTTCCCATCTCGGGAAAACATGCTGGGCACTAACTAGGTCTTGGCCGAGGTCCCACACCTTATCGCCGAGGTGTGGTCCCGACGGCCACATTCAAAAACAAGGTCGGGAAAATCTGGGTTTCCCTCTGCTGAAGAACATGAAGAACATGAACATGAAGAATATGAAAAACAAGAATGCTCAATCACAACTTGTTATTACAAAATTTGGGATTTCATGCTACGAGTTCGAAAACATGGACCTGGGTACCCATACATGAAGATCTTATGAAAACAAACACAAAAACATGAATCTCAATGCAAACTTTCGGATCAAAACAAGACTTTTCTTCAAGAACACATGAACACTATCTTCTCTTTCTAAAACCAACTTTAAATCGATGCATGACATGCAGAATAAGTTCTATCATGCAATGCAGCTAGATGATCAACAAGAACAACAAGAGTAGATTAAGGTTCTAACCTCAAAACTCGAATCCAACGGTTTTAAACTCCAATGATCAAGCTTGGAAGTCTATTCCCTCTTCCAAAGCTTCTCTCTCCTCAAGAACAAGGAAATATAACAAATGGCACATTTCTCTCTCTGCCGGCTGATTTAACACTCAGCTCAGATACGTGGCACTACCGGGTTGGTTCTCCTCAAAAAGGTGATTGAGTGAAAAGACAAGACTTATGACAAGGTGTATTCAACAAGCAAGATGGCATAGGCATTACGGTAGGTAATAATCTCGGCTAAGAACAAGGCATCGGCAAGTAAGGGAACAATGATCTCGGCTAGGAAGGACAACACTTGGCTTAGTTGTGCCACACCTCGGCCTAGATGTGCCACACCTCGGTCTAGGTCGCACCAATCCAGGAACAAGATTACTCAAGCGCAAAGGTAACATCTCGGCCTAGATAATACATATCTCAGCCTTGGTGATACACACCTCGGCCTAGATGATGACATCTCTGCCAACATGCTAGGGCAGAGGTGGAGGTCAACCGGAAAGGGTTCCAAGATAGTTCTAGGCTTAATGTGACCTCGGCTTGGATTAACCTAAGCTAAACACACACCAAACAAGGAACAAAGCATGCAAGTAACACTTATGCAAGACAACTCAAGATTTGCAAATGCAACATATCAAGACAAGATCATGTAATATATGCAAGCATGACTAGAGTAAAGTGAGGGTTGTTACAAAATACGTTGGTAAGTCCGGATAGGGGGTGTAGTTTGATATTGGTTTAAGTTGGCCTGAGTGTCTATGGTGAAAGATCGAAAACACGTGCGGAAGAGGTATCACGTGCCTTCCGGTGAGAGACCGGTAAAAATGGGGATTTGGTAGTGCTCGATATGCCTACTTGCAGACACTAGCCTAGAGATTACTTAAGTTATATTTACCACCTTGGAATTTTATTGAAATTGTTGGATTAATGTGTTTTCAAATTGGCATTGTGTACAAGATTTTCAAAAGATGAGAAAAATATTTTGAGCATGACATGACATACGCATTTATCTCATAAGATTGTATAAAATGTATTTGATGCTTTGTTAGATGTCATTATGAATTGTTTAATTATTTGATTCAATTGACAATGAGATAATTGAATGACTTGAAAAGGATGTCCTGTTGTTATTGAAACATGTTTTATTTTATTTAAGTTAATTAGTTGTAGTTAATTAAATAAATTGGATTTAAGAGATAATATAATAGAATCGTATGGTTTTGACATGGTATGATTTCAAGTATATGTATGACTATCTTTGTACTTGCATATCTTCTAACGTTATAATATGAGATTGTTTGGTGAGCTAATAGTTTGCTCACCTCCTACCTGTACACTACATGTGTACAGGGAATGTTTTCGAATTTGAGGATCAAACAACTTGGCATGGTAATAAAGTGGTGATGAGCCGTGGTGCTTTTAATTGTTTCTTTGGTTAAGTTCTATGTTTTGTAAAGGGAAACGCTCTCTAATTTATTGTAAGCCTCATGGCATTTCTTCTATTTGTATGTAAATGGCATTGTTGTTTCATAAGAGGGAACATGTATATTTAATTATTCATCATTTCGTCAAAGGATGAATTGTCATTTGTAAATCGACTTAATTAATTAATATTGATAATGTTATCCGAGTAATAAAATACGGGGCATGACAACCGGGCCGCGAGCGGGCTTTGAGTGGGCTGGTGAGTCAAATTTACACCATTACAAACAGATCACTCCCAAAATCTTCATTCTCAATCTTCAATCCAATTTAAACTCATTTATACAAATCATACATACATACATAGAAAGAGATAGATAGGAGTATAGACTTCTAGAGAGAGAAATGTTAGATATAGCAAATGATATGCTTCCACCACCATAATAATCTCAGTAATGGTCTCTGTAATCAAAGAAACACTAATTTCATCCAGAAAATCTTCCATGTAGTCCACAGAATCTCCTTTTTCGCCTTTCAGAATCACAATCAAATGGTTCGACACCACAACTGAAGATTGCGAGCATCGAGAACCCCTCGGATCACCCAACGCAATCGAAAAAAATCCTAACCCTACCAAAGCTCAGTTACGAAATTGTCGATCAATTATGAACTTTCCAAAGAAGATGAAGAATCGAGCTTATATATATATGTATATATATATATTAGAGCATGTGTGTATTTGTAGAAGGACAAGGGACCAGCAGAGGGCAACAGTAGCAGCAGCTCCAATGGGGCTTTTGGAGAGAGAGTTTCTGTTGGTGGTGGTGACGATCTGTTCGCGATCTCAGATCTGAGGTGGAGCTATAAAGACGCCACTGATGGCAGCTGTAAGGTAAGCGATGAAGATGAGAGAGGATGATAGTGAGTGATTAAAGCAAAGCCACATTTGTTTGGTAGATTAGGTTAGATGAGATTGTTAGTGAGAGGATGGTTAGTGAAAAGATTGTTAATGTGTAGATTGTTAATGAGGAGTTTAGATGAAAGTGTGTTTGTTTTGAATATGATAGTGCTAAAGATGGATAGTGATGTGATTGTTAAATTATTTGGTTTAAAAATAATTTTAAAAATAATTTCTATATTAAAAAATATTTAAAACAAATATAATTTTTTCTTTTAACAGTTTGCAAAAAAAAAAAAAAAAAAAAAAAAAAAAAAAAGAAGAAAAAAAAAAGAGAGCACTGTTCCAGTCAACTGGTAGGACATTCGGGCGCATGTTTGGGCATACGACCGGGTAGACTCAATTCACTCACTATTTTTCTAATCGCACGCTTTTCTTAGCCGAGCTAATCCCCCTACTGAGGGGGATTAGTAAGCTAGTCAGACTATCACACAGCTCTTTCAAGCCATTAACAAACATGCTATGGGTGGACCCACAGCACTCCAGTCCGACCGTTCATGCGGCCAAACAAACGGGACCTAAGAGCGAAGAAGAGAGAGAGATGAGGGGTTGTTTAGGGATAATTCTATTTTCATACATCATTTACTCTCTATGCACACACTTAATCAATGAAATTTCTATTACAATTTTACCATTAAACAAAATGACCACTATAGACATCAATACACAACAAATCTTAAAATTAAAATTTCTCTGTACACATCTTTAGGAACAAAAATTCTCAGTGCACATCTTTTGGAAAAAAATAAAATAAAAATCATGCTAGGGCCTACATTGTTCTTCTATTGTTTTTCACTCTCACTATTGTTGCACTCTATTTTACTTATGTCATTCTTGATTTATATGATGAAAGATATATAAAATCATAGAAGTTTAAATTTAGAAAAGAATGTGACTTTAGAACCAATGCAATGATGAAAATGTGATCTTTTACATGTGGAAGTGGCTCTTTTTTTGTTTTTTTTTTTTTTTTTTTTGGTGGTGCAAAAGAACTGCTATTATTTTGTAAATTCAACTTCCATAGGATTGCGGGAAAAAAAAAAATCAATGATGAAAACTTTTCATATGATTTGTGTTAAGATTTTTTTGATCGCGATGAAAACTTACTATCATCGTTGATCGCAAACCAAAAAAAAAAAAAGTTTTCATCAACTTCCATCAATCTTTTTATCATTTCATCGTTGATTGGCTCTAAAAAATTGTTGAAAATGTGTTGGTGAATTGTGGATATACCGGAGTTATTGTTGTGATGTGTGTATATGTGTTTTGTGTGGTGTGTGTTTAAATTATGAGCTAGTGATATATTTAGAACATTTGATGTGTGAAATGAGAAAAACATAATGTAACTAAATTAATAAGTGTGCAAATAAAGAAATGATGTGCACAAAGTGTAAATGGGGTGTGGAAATGGAATTACCCATTGTTTAGGGTTTGATTTGAGAAATAATACATGTATATATATATATATGGGTAGTTTGGTCATTTTATAAGAGCTATAAGGACAAAATATTTTAAAGTATGGATTTTTGAACAAATAAAATTTAAATTAAATTTATGAACCAAATGTCCTTTTTAAATTACTTTAAATAAAAAATAAAAATTGTATACGTAAATAATATTTTTAATTAACCATTCAAAAATATGTTTATGAAGTAAAAACACACACTCCCATCCAAAAACTACACACAAGCATAAAGTGAAAATATGGATTTGGTGTCATACAGGTTTAAAAAAAAGGGGTAATCACACCACATCACAGTGGCCTTTTAAAAAAATAATTATATATTTATAAAAAGTTTATAATTATAATTATTAATATTTATAAATTTTTTATTGGTTTATAATTATTTTTTAAAAATTATTTTCTTTAAAACAAGCTGTTTTGTCTTTGTGTATATTACATCTTAGTTATAATTTAAATTAATATTAGTTAGGACTTATTATGTTATTTAATTAGAGGTTGATGTTGGCTGTAGAATAAAAAATTATCATATCAAAAGTTGATTATGTTTTACTATAAAATTTGGTTGTCTCGTACTAATTATGTTTATATTATGATTAAAGTAGTATTAAATTTTGTCTTAAAATGGTGTTGTCTGTAACTATGACTATGATAAATGAGTCAAATTCAAAATTTTTAGGATAAATTACAAATACATTCATGAGATTTACTTAAAATATAGATTACTCTATTTGGTTTGGAAAATTACAAATGTCCTTTTTGTTATAATTTTTTATTTAACTGAATTAACTGAAAAATAAAATTACCAACTGCATTCCTATACAATAATAAAATTACTTGAATTATTATTTAAAATAAATTTATGATATCATTAAAAACTATTAATTGACTTTATGGTTTATTAATAAAATGGGTCATTTGCTATGAAATTCGAAACTTCAAGAGGCGGGATGTGATTTTTAAAATTATAAGGGACAATTCGTATTTTAAGCAAATTTTAAATGGTATATTTGTAATTTATCCAAATTTGCAAATCCAATGATTAAAAATAGACACATGTGATATGCACATTGTTTATCATTGTTTAAAATTTGTATGGTAGAATTTTTTGATATACGAGCATATCTGATAGTTTGTCATTGGAGTTGCCATTGTTATAATATAACAGTTGGTTATGACAAGTGATACTCCAATGGTTGAATATAGCAGGTGTCAAATTTAGCAAATGCCAAAACTTGTGCCAAATTTGACACAAGTTTTGGTAGCTGCCATATGTGTCAACTCAACCAAAACCAATTGTTTCCTTCCGAGCAAAACAGTTAAATTTTTTCAAAACCAAATTTTTGTTGAACTAAACACAGAAACTGTTCCACTGGATAGCCAGTCGGACGACAGCCCAAATAATCGAAAAACTCTGGCCGGTTGTCTAGGTAGTTGTCTAACTAGATGATCAGATGCACATTCTTTATGTTCAGATCTGTGTTTGATTTGTGTTCGAATATAAATATTTAATTTTTTTATAAAAAGTTTGAAAAAGGTCACAAAAGACAAAAAAAATAAGTAATAAAAAAATCACTAAAAAACCTATATCCAAACAACAGTTACAAATTTAAAAAGAAAGTTGGTTGAGATTTGTCAAAATTGCATCTGACCATTGGAGCACCCAAGGGCGGACCTAGGGTTGGGCATAGGTGGCTGCAGCCCAGCCCAAAATTTTAAAAATCTGTAGAAATTTTTTTCCCAGCCCACCCCCGCCCCAAATAAGGGCCAATAGTTTTTTTGTTTGTTTTTTAGATGGGCTACCAATAGCAGCTCAATACTTACCCAGAAAAATAGATAGACAGTCCAATAGATTTGTATTTGTTTAATTAACAAATCTTCCAAAACAATCCTCACATCTTCCAATGGATAGGCAGTGGCCCTCTCCGTCATCACCAGCAGCTCTACTTTCCTTGGTAAGTGTAATTAACCAATTATTTTATTTCGTTGGTTGAGAATGGATTTGATTAACAATGATTTTGAAATTTTGTCTTTATGCAACAAATATTATATTGCTTTTAGTTTTTTTATGATGCTGCCTTGTTCAGTGTTCTATATTGCTCTTACTTTTTGAACTGTGAAAGAGTTTTTTTGAACATATATAAAAAAAAATGAAAGCTTAAATAAAAATTATTGAGGATGTATCTAGAAACCCTAATATTTAAAATTATTACGAATATACTCTGGTTTAATATTAAATAGGGCTAAATTGTTTTTTAAATTTTTTTTAGATTATAAATAATGGAACCTCCACACTCAAAAAAAAGAAAAACCCTTTTTTTCATTCTATCAATCAAAACAAAAATCAAGTAGTACAACATTCAATGTTGTTGAAACCTCATTTTCTGATGTGCAGCCGCCTTCCATGCCTCAAGCAAATAAACCAAGCGAATTTGATTCAACTAATATTGAACGGGATCCTGGTTTACGCTTGCAAATTTGTGAATATCTAGTTAATCAACGGGATGAGGTTAGACGAACTTATGTGAACTTGGGGCCTTATCAACCTAAACTTGAGTATCTTAGGTCCTCATTTGGAAAGCAGAATCGCCGATTTCAACATATTTGGTTTAAATAATTTCTTAGCTAGAGTATTCTCCTTCAAAGGATAAAGCATATTGTTTTTCATGCTTTTTGAAAATTGATCTAGATTCTGTAATCGATGAATTCGAATCTTTCAAGACTCGTCAAGCACAACTTAGATTGTTTCTAATCAATAAATTTAGATACTAATCTAGATTATATTATTAAATTCTCTTTTTTCTTATGTGGTTATATTTAAAATATATTGTATAATTTTACCTTAATATTAGTCCACCCCATTGACGAATCCTGGGTCCGCCCTTGATGTGTGGTCAGCTTTGAACGGTCAGAGCTAGAAGCAAAGCAGCAAAGAGAAGGATAGCGATAGGTTGAGTCGGTGACGACAACTGCGCCAATGCCTGGAGTTGCAGCAGATGTTGGCGTGAACCGGCGGTAGCCGAAGCTGTCACGATGCCAACGTTGGCCGGAGTTGTGGCCGCCAACGGTGTGCAAGGTGGCGTGGGTCTTCAGTGATAAAGACGGCGTCTGCGACAGTCGAGCTGGGACAGGTCGGTGGCATTGCTTGGCTCTACGATTACAGTCAGTGTGCATACGTTATTAGCCTCTGGTTTCTTTAAAAAAAAAAAAAAAGCAACTTAGGTTGGCCTCAGTAGAGAGAGAGAGAGCCAAAAAGGCTGTGGGCAAAAAGTGTGCTATGATTTAGGATTTTGTCTTTTTCTTTAAATAGAAAAAAAAAGAGGCGTGATTCTTTGAATATTCTCTTAAATATTCTGAATATATATATACACAATGGGCCTTCGAATATTTGGTGAATCTATGAATTTGAACTTTTGTAAGCTGTTGGAGAAAAAACAAAGTCAGGTTTGACTCTAAATATATATATATATATATATGAGTCTTTAATTCCTGGGAGAGAAAAAGTGGGTCTTCTTGTTAGTTGATTTTCTTTTGGTTTGGGGGAGAAAATTTTGGATTGGTGAACCAAATAGTAAGGATCTGAAAAAAAAATCTGGAATCAAAACAATTTGCGTGGGCCCAGGCAATACATAAGGAATTATTTAAAGTTAAGTGTTTAATAATTTATTTGAGAGAAACATAACACAAGGCTGATGTAGCATGATGCAGGCAGATATTTTTTGGTATTGGCGGAATATTCCCTAGTATTTTGAAAATTTTAATTTGGCCCCAAATTTTTTAAATAATTATGGTATGGCCCACCTCTTGAGAAAGTATTTCAGTAAGGCTTTCGAAAATGCAGTGAAGGTTGATCCTAACTAAATGGACCATTTTGGATGTAACTGCGAGGTCGGAATGGTGAAATTCTAAACAATTTTTTAAGATTTCAAAAGAGCCTAATAACACATGCCCGAGGAAATGAAAGAACATGGCCGAAGCAATGACTATGCATGTCTGGAAAATTTAAAATTTCCCATACATGTAAGGGGTAAATGTAAGAGGGGTTAACTTAAGCCCATTAATTAATTGGGCCTAGTCAGAGCCCAATCAAAATGCCTAAAATTAATGGGTCCGGAGAAATTATTGTCAAATGGGCCCAAGTGAAATCCATTGAATGAGTCCACGAGAAAGCCAACAAATTGAGCCGAGAAAGACTCATCAAGTAGATATCTCTAAATAGAGTTCAACAAGCCTATCCAAGGAGACCTAGATCATACGGACGTTCTAGAACGTTAACCGTTACTTTCAGAAGAGATGAAACTCTCGGAGAATATCCATTCTCCGAGGTATTCGCTTAGTCTTGAAAGGGTTCGGAACCACGAACCTAGAGACCTATTTGAGCTCGGATTCGAAAGGGTTTGGATCCATGAACCTAGAGATCCAAAGCACTTGGCTTCGAACGGATTCGGATGCAATCTAGAAGTCGTTCCATTAATGAGTCCCAGAACACTTGCGGACTTAGAGCTTTCCGGGATCTACGTACCAGAATCATGGGCGTAATGGAGTCCGAACAAAGAACCCGATCCCGAGGACGGTGAGTGGAGATAAATTCACTCTTCGGTTAAACTAGCCTATACCCGGGTGGATGTGGCACGATTTAGGGGGTCCTTGAGACTCGAAAATATTTGCGGCAGGGCGTTCTCTTGAACTACCCCTGACCCTTCTGCGGCAGGACGTCCTCTGGGACTACCCTTGACCCTTTGGGATGATTGGGATCATTGGTTAGGTGTGGCTAAGAAGAAGGGTTCGCCGAGAAGTTGATCTCCTCTTCGGGGTTTTCCTTATCCTCAGAGAGGTCACCTCCTCGGACAATGTGATTAGAGAGAATATTCCCTATGTGCCTTCCACATGGGTTCCATTCTACATCATGAGGTGCCTATAAATAGCATTTACCCGTAGCTTTACAAGGGATAGATTTTGGAGAGATTAATTCTTGGGAAAGAATTAATTTCCCTTCTCCATTATCAACCTTGAAAGTGAAAGTGGGAGATCCATGGGAGAGCCTTGTCATTATTCTCTCTCTAGCTACTTTGCCTTTTTCTTCACCCAATCTCTTATCTCCATCATCTCTTTGCTTTAGTGTTCTTAGTTGTGACTATTGAAGAATCTAAGTCTCTCACCATTTCTAGAGAATTCGAATTTTCTTCGAAGATCTTCGAATTTTCCAACAATGCTCTTGAACCCTCTCATACACTATGTATTTAAAAACTTCCCTAACAAGTTAGTTGGAGGAATGACCTGGAGCGCATTTTATTTGGCATTTGCGGTCACACCGAGCCATAAGCCTTGTTGAGAAAAATTAAAATTAAATAAAGTGAGAATGTGATACCAATGTGACATAAAAAATGAAATTTAATGCACCCTCCCCCCTATCAATATAAATAAAACAAGAAAAAATTATAATTCAATATAATTTTTTTAAAATAATTATAAATCAATGACAAATTTTATAAATATTATTAATTAAAATTATAAACTTCTTAGGTATGTGTAATTTATTTTTATTTTTTTGGGTCAAAGAATACTAGATTGTAAATTTCCCATGAAACAATATAGTTTGGTACAGCTTATTATATAGATTTAAATAAGTTTATTATAATTTATTTTAATTTGAGAGTTTACACTACTGTTTGCTACAACTTTATTTACAGCTTTTTAACAAAAACAACTTAAATAAATTAAAAAACAATTATCTGAGAGCTGGGAGGATAATACTTTTAGTTTCTATTTTTTAATTATTAATTTTTAACTATAATAAATTACACCAACAGATCTCTTTGGGTGGGTACACCAAACAGATCTCATACAAAACATAGTTGGATTGAGATAAAAAAAACTAACAAAAATTTGTGTTTATAAATCATTACTCATAATTTTAATTTGGGCGAATTACACTAACAGTCTTTATAGTTTGGATCTTGTGTCACTTTAGTCCATGACTTTTAATTGTGATACATTTGATCATGAATTTTGAATCTCGTTTAAAAAAAGAACAATTAAAAATACCATTGCTTAATTTCAAGGGTAAAATCGTCATTTTGATAAAATATAAACTAATCTGACAAAAATAAATATCAAAAAATATTTTTTAATTTCTAAAATTATTTCTACCCACTAAAGATAAAATTATGTAAAATTGATAAATTTTTTAGATATTTACTTATTTATTTATTTTTACCAAATTGATTTTGATTATATGTTTGGATGATGATCATATAATGGGTGGTTGTTTTTATTTTCATTAAATTAGTTTCTATTTTTTCAAAAGTCAAATATGGCGACAACTTTGATATTGTTATTATTAAACCAATCCATTAAATCAAAAAATTCAAAACTAAAAACATTTTATATATTAAATATATCGATTACACATTAAAAGCCTAACAACCACTCATTACATGATCATCCAAACACATAAAAATTAATTTGGTAAAATTAATAAACAAATAAATATCTAAAAGATTTATCAATTTTATATAAATTTATTTTTGGTGGATAGAAATTATTTTTAAAAATTTAAAAATATTTTTATAACATTTATTTTTGTCAAATTATTTTATATTTTATCAAGTTGACGACTTTGTCTTTGAAATTGAGCAATAATAACTTCAATTGTCCTTATTTGGAACAAGATTCAAACTTCAGAGTCAAATGTGTCTCAATTAAAAAGTTAGGGACCAAAGTGATACAATCCTAAACTATAGGAACTGTTAATTTAATTCGCCCTTTTAATTTTATCTCTTTCCCTCGGTCCGACACAGAAAATGGTGAGAAATAGATCACGTATAGCATTTTATTTTTATGAATTTCATGATGATTAAATTAAGAAGAAAAACACATATAGGGATAGGAGTGACAACGGGCTGGGCTGGGCTGGGCTGGGGCTAGGGCTCGGGATTACACTCCCCGTCCCTGATCCCCAATGGCAAAAAAATCCCCATCCCCGCCCTCGATCCCCGACGGGGACACCATCACTCCCCCCGCCCCCGCCCCGCAACGGGGATCGGGTTTCCCCGACCCTGAAAATCCCCAACCTGTTTTTTTTATTTATTTTTTATTTTTTTAATTTTTTTATTTTGTTCAACACAAAATTAATTTGTTTTTTCACCACAAAAAAAAAATTGTATCTATCATCATCATCAAAATTTAATATGTTTTTTCAGTATTCATCATCATTATCATCAACAACTTAAAAAAAAAAAAAATGAAATTGTATCTATCATCATCATCAACAACATAAAAAAGGAAAAAAAAAAAAAGGGATCTGAGATTGTTCATCACCCTGTGGACGCGCCCCGTGTGAGGGCCTCACCTCACAGTTCGGACTCAATTTTGTCACGGTTCTTAATCTGAACCAAAGAGTCCAAATTCGGCAAATCGTTTTGAGAAAACAGATTTTTTTGAAAGAAGTGCCAAACATGGACTGCTTTGCCAGATACAGAGTCACCACCTAAATATTTTTTAATGGGAGAATTTAGGAAACCTTGACTCGTTTGCCTAAGGCCACGTGTCCGTCATTACCAAAGTTGCCTCGGCTCGGGAACTTGGGTACGATTGGGGAAGGTCAGCTATGAGCACCCTCTCTCGCCCGATCCGAAGATCGGCCTCTACTAACCATGATATCCGATTTTGAAAACGTTATGTGTTCTTATTCTGGTTAATTAGCTAGAATTACTATGTGATGCGCACAACACAAAAGTATAGACTAGATCGCCTAATTTGGAATGAAGCATTGCATATCCGTTTGTCTGAAAAACGTTTGAAATTTGTTACTCCGAAGTAGGCTAAAACACGGATTTCAATGAGTTGTTCAAACTCAAACAATCCAACTTTCACCCACAGGTATTCAAGCAGTTTATATCACATAAGCATCTAGCCACATGGTAAGCATGCTGTCATGGCAAACACTCACACTCATGCAAGGTGCTAAAGCATAAAAGCTTATCGAGTACTCCAAGCCAAAACAAGGAACATGTTAGCAATCACGCATGATCCAAGTCCATGTTAAGTGGCTAATGCAACGCATACAGAATATTGCTAGAATAGGCTCGGCTAGTCCTAGGATGGCATGTGGGATGCAACAAGTAGCACGTATTCAAGTTAGATTTGAAATACTATGCAGTTAGCATGATGCGCCGAGCCTGGTGGATGCAATATTGATGAATGATGCACGCATACATAGCATAAGGTATGCTCAAGTAAATATGCCCTAATACTAACCATCAAAAGCAAGTAAGTAAAAGGGAGAAAGAAGTGGGGGTTGGAAGACATGCACACACGCACCCACGCACCCACACTTATTACAAATTCGCCCTCACTCGAAGGGACCAAAAGAATAATACAATTAATTAACCTACAAGCTAATTAATTACTATAGACCAATTAAACTAGTTAAGCAAATAACTAATCTAATTTAAGCAATAAACAGCCTCGGGAAGAGGGCCCAATGCAATGCGTGCTCGGCTCCGCTCGGAAGTCCACTGCCATGCACAAGTTGCCTCTGTTTTCCCTGACTGGCACCTCTGAAAATTGCACAAACTCCAGGGTTGCTTCTATGAGTGCTGTGGAACACCACCGGCCATGAGGAATGGTCACCGGCCATGGGGAATGGTCACCGGCCACTGATTAAGCTATCGGCCACTGATGGATGGCCGGTTGGCACTGCAGATGGCCGGCCGGCCAAAGCTTCCTGCAGAATCCTGTTTTGACAGTAGCAGAGGGCAAAACAAAGCATGGCAATGCATTTCAAGCAAATGTGTGCACCAACATATTCCTTATCATGTTTATGACTCAAAGGGACATGGTTCTCGATTCCCGGACCACCAATCGCGCATTTCAATGCGTGATGGCCCAAGAAACCAAGTATGTATTTTGATTTTAAATGAAATGCAATGCACATAAATAAACAAAGGGGCTCAACCTCTATCATACTCAACTTCAAGAGGTGAAGCATGCATGCCAATGCAATGCAATTCTAAGCATGTGAGCCTAAGTGTGCAAAATGAGCATGCAAACAAGCAATGTATGTTAGGCACACAACCTAGGTAAAGAAGCATGCAAGGCATGAAGCAATGCGCGCAACAATTATGCAAGATGCAATACGGGTGTTTAAGCATGCAAGCAAACATGTGAATTCATTCAATCATGCAACAACACACAAGTATGCAACAACACACAAGGTTAGCATGCACCTATATGCGAACTATGGACTTAAACTAATTTAGGCAGCCCCCAAACAAGCCTAAAACAGTGGCCAAATGCTATGGAAATGAGGGCCAACACACACACATACATGCAAATGTTGATGGGCCAACACTTAAGCATATAGAGACAACTTTTAAGCACACTTAAAAGGAGAACAACATGGACAAGTGGCATGCAATGTAAGCTCTGAAAACATGTAGGAAATGATGCCAAATCAACCTACTAATACAAGCTAAGCATGCAACCAAGCCCAAGGACCTAAAGCATGATCATATGACACATGAAGTAAATGACCAAAATGAACCAAAACAGCCCCAAATCATGCTAAGGCAAGCCTCAAAAACCACTTAGATGGTGTCTAAATGTCCTACACATGGGGGGCATGCATAAATACTTAAACATGGAGCATACAACACAACCTCTTGAAGCATCAAAGGAGTATCAAATGCAAGCATGCAAGCATGTCACAAGGACTGAAATGGCATGATAAGTGGTTCCAAACCACTGAAATAATGCAAGTAAAGCATGCTACACACCCACACACCTAAGACTAACAAGCCAAAATGTAAGGTGGCTACACTAAGCATGTCATGGTCGGCCAAAACAACCAAAAATAGAACTTAAGCATGCTAAAACAAACACAAAAGCTTCACAAAGCTAAGCCTAAATCATGCTAGAACAAAGGTCAAAACCTAAAGCATGTTAAGGCCAAAACATGGCATTACAAGACATGTATGCAAGGCATGCAAGGTGTGTCTAAACCAAGTAAAAACAGAGCTATATTATGACATAATAAGCATAAAAAAATAGCTAAGGCATGGCCAACATACACTTAAACATGGTGCTCATTAATGAGGCAAAAATGGCCCTTTTCAAGGACAACAAGGAGAGGGGGTGGCCCTCTCCTTCTTGGGACCTCAAGGCACCATCCTTACTACTGAAATCCCTCAAGACTTCAGTGGTGAGGAGGCCCAAATAAGGTGGTCCCGGAGCTCACCAAAATAGCACAAAAATGAAGCCTAACAAGGCTTAAAAGGGGTCAAACAACCTCAAACCACAAAACACTCTTAAACAACTATTTAGAGTAGGCAAAAAAAAAGACTTTTATATGTTATACACAAAGTCTAAAAACAGTTTCAAGGTAGGCTAAAGAGCTATGCAAAAATGGGGAATAAAAGGGATAAGTTCTTACCCTTGTTGACCCTGATGGACCAGCAGCTTCTTTGGCTCAAACCAGCTCCAAAACTTCAAGAACAACCTCTTAGTACCTTAGTAGCTAAAAGAAGGTGTGATGGTGGGTGTTTGTGCCCAAAAGTAAGACAAAACACACATAAAACACAAGAGAGAGGAAGATATAGATATATGATAGATATACAACCCAAACCCTAAAACCAGAGCCCTCTGAAAATGTTGTCTAACATAAAAGAGGGAGAAGAGGCTTCCTCTTGTAGAAGATTCAATCTTGCAAAGCTTCCAAGGCAAGCTAACAAGGTTGAAATCCCTCCATACACGTGTATGGAGAGGAGCAAAGGTGGGTGCCAGCTATCACAGCTGGCACAAAAATATCTGCAAAAGCAGATGAACAGTGGTCGGCCAGCCAAAAATGCAATTTGACCAAAAAAGATGGCCGGTCGACCATCTATAGTGCCGGCCGCAGACATTTGGCCGATGGCAACAAAACACAGCCGGTGGCCTCAAGCCATTGCCGGTGGAGTGTGGGGGATGGCCAACAAGCCATTCCCTACCCCCCAAAGCAAAAACACAAGTGTTTGGTGTAAAAACAAACACAAAACAGTCGAGTCGAGAGATCCTGAGGCAAGGCGCGTAGTCGAGACCTCCGGGAACTCAAGACGAACACAAACATGGATGATCACCGAGTGTTCAAACGATGACGGCCAAGTCTTGAGAACGGTAAAAAATGGAGTGTCTACAGTTGCCTTTCTTTGACAGAACTCGAAAGTCATAACAATGACAGGAGTGAATGTCAAAAGCCCAGAGACGAACCATTTTTGACAAGGCCGAAGACTTAGACAAAGCATACAAGCTGCAGACAAGATATGAGCCCGAAAACAGGGGCAAAATGCAAATGATAATGCAAGAAGCCGAGTATAACTTATGATCATGCAAAGAAAGCTGTAACAAAGCATAACATGCGACAGTTTTAAGCTAGCATACACCAAACTACACTACAATGCAGAAAGGATGTAAGAGAATTATGCAATTCTCGATACGTCTCACTCGGAGGATACAATACCTGTGCGGTTCGTCTGGTTGCACCAGCTTCAAATGAACCGTACATGCAATATCGTGCCTGCAAAAGAAAGCAACTTAATAGGTACGATATTGTTAGCAACATGCATAACGTGCAAAATGAATGCAAAATGATATGTAATATATACGAAACTATGCATAATAATGCAAATGAAAATGCAATACTTACAAAACTATGTATAAACAATGCAAATGATATGCAATGCAATTGAATCATGATCAAATCATGAGCGGTTCAAAACCACACAAATGTCAAATAGATTGATGGAGATGACAAGTCCGTCTACCATAGAAAAGGTCATACAGAACTATGAGTAATGTAGACAGACACAAGAACAAGTAATTGGGTGGAATGACATAAGTGGGGAAATAACTCACTAACGAAAGAACAATGATCCTAATGCTGGATGCAAAAATTACACTACAATGTAATATGTACAATGGATATGGCTCGCGGGCCAAAACATATCTTGCCTAGGAAAGGCATGGACACAAACAAACCACATCTAACACGGAAAATGGCGCCGTCACCCTCAAACCAACATACCAGCGTGGAATAGACGGCGTACACCAAATCTCATAACCGTGTTTCAACATGAAAAGTATGGGCACACACCAGACCAAGCTCAACATGGAAAGGTGCAAGCCATAGATGGAAGTGATGCAGTGAATGCATGCAATCTACAATGCAATATATACAATATGCAATGGAATGGATAGGATACAATGGATAAGGCCTGCGGCCAAACCGTGTCTTGCCTAGGAAAGGCATGGACACACACAAACCGCGTCTAACATAGAAAAGGTCATACAGAACTATGAGTATATAGACGTGAAGAGTATGGGCACATACCAAACCAAGCTCAACATGGAAAGGTGCAAGCCATAGATGGAAGTGATGCAGTGAATGCATGCAAGTTACAATGCAATATATACAAATATGCAATGGCATGGATAGGATACAATGGATAAGGCCTGCGGCCAAACCGTGTCTTGCCCAGGAAAGGCATGGACACACACAAACCGCGTCTAACATAGAAAAGGTCATACAGAACTATGAGTGTATAGACGTGAAGAGTATGGGCACATACCGGACCAAGCTCAACGTGGAAAGGCGCAAGCCATAGATGGAAGTGATGTAGTGAATGCATGCAAACTACAATGCAATATATACAAATATGCAATGGAATGTATAGAGTGAATGCATGACATATGCAATATTTTCAATGATGCATGACATATGCAATATTTACAATGATGCATGACATATGCAATTTTTTTCTTTTGTTTTTTTTGAATGCATAAAAAATGCATGATTTCGAAATGCGCAACAACGCGCGGCTTAAGATGCAAGACAATGCAGATAAACTGGAAATGCGCGACAATGCGCGTCGTTTGAAGTGCATGAAAATGCGTGCTGATTTTTGAAGTGCATGAAAATGCATGAGTTCGAAATGCGCGACAACGCATGGCTTTTGAGATGCATGACAATGCAGATAAACTGTGCATATCAATGCGTGCATGGCATGCATTACGATGCATGTCGACATGCAAACACTAACCGAGCGTGTTTAAGGTGTCGCCAGACCGTGCGTGTTTAAGGTCTCACCAGACCATCGTGTTTAAGGTCTCGCCAGGCCATAGTATGCATAACAATGCAAGTAAGATAATGCAAATGAAAGGTGCATATCAATGTGAATGAAATGACGTATAACCAATGCATGTTCACGACAAAGCATTGCGAAGCAACGCATGCGGGGCAACTTTCGAATCTTGAAAGAGACAAAAATGATACAAAAGGGATACACCGTACCCATATTCAAGTGCCACGTACAGAAGATACGGTTTGGAGTCAAAATGGAGACCGGTTGAGCTTCGAAAATGCACTTTCCTTGCACTGTCTTGAGCAATGAAGGCCCCAAACTACACATCTAACCCAAACAAGGTTGTAGGAGGCTCACCGGCCATCAGGGGAGGTCACCGGCCATCCACCAGCCATCAAAACATTACACCGGCCAAATATTTGGCCGACCGGCCAAACATGCCTGATCGGGGCAGTTTGGACTTTTGGCCTTGGGTCTTTTAAAATAGGGTTTCAAACCCTATTTTTCTCACTTTGCCTTGGCCGAAATTTCTTCCTCTCTCTCTCTAGAGTATTTCCCGAGCCATATTCTCTGTTTTCCTTGATTCTCGTGCCCGTTTCATCGTTTGATTCGGGAAGTTCTTCGCGTTTCGAACATTTTCATCTGAACGAAACTTTGTTTCGGTGTCTCCTTTTCGATTTCCGCCTCTTGGGGTTTGTTTCCCCTGAGTTTTTCTTGATCTTCGTGTCTTTTTGGCACCCCGGCTTTTTCGGCCATTTTCCGCCCTCTCGAGGTTGACTTTTCGTTGACCTTTTGTATTCTAGCCCGGTTTTCCCTCTTTCGGTCATTTTCTCATCACTTTTGACATGGCAGACGATATTCCACAGGGCGGGACTCCCCCGGAGCACGAGATGGATCCCGGGGCCGAGCTCCTACCCTTGAGCGTCCACCCGTTCGACCCGACGACCTACCGGCCGGCGATTCACATACTGCCTCCTGATGGACTTCGCCAGTTCAGGAGCTTCGATAGGATGGTGCCTCCAGAGCTTCTCCTGCGCGAGCCGGAGTCGCATTTGTCATTTGGCGCTTCTGAGGTACATTCTTCCCTGTTTCGTTTTTCGCAATGTAGAACATTATAACTGCCATAGTTGATTATGTTTTTTAACTGCTTAGCCCGGATACACCGATACACTGTATATTGTAGTTGACTGCGAACACATTTGTACTTGATATCTGTTTAAATTGGAACACGCACACACACTGTATTTGCCCTGAACCACTCAAACACACTGACACATCATACACTGTAGTTCGCTGCGAGCACACCGGCACCCGATATCTGTTTGAACTTGAAAACGTGCACACACGCTGTATTGTCACTGAACCACCCAAACACGCTGTCACATAGCATGTTGTAGTTCACTGTAAGCACACCGGCACCCGATGTCTGTTTGAACTTGAAAACGTGCACACACGTTGTATTGTCACTGAACCACCCAAACACGCTGTCACATCGCATGTTGTAGTTCACTGTAAGAACACCGGCACCCGATATCTGTTTGAACTTGAAAACGTGCACACACGCTGTATTGGCCTCAATTTTGACTGTTCTTCAAAACTGTACATTTTATATTGCTTCGCTACTGTTTTGTTTTTGAATACAGGGAGATTCCCATGCCTTCCGGTAATATGGGAACATTGCCGCCCAAGACTGGTACATGGAGCTACCCGATGCGGTCCGCCAGATCGTGGACCAGGCTAGCTTCGGTGCATTCTGCAGGGGACTTTCCAGACTCACCGCGAGCAGGCCTCTCCTCGCCGCTCTGGTGGAGAGGTGGTGGGACACCACCGACTCCTTCCACTTCTCTGCTACGGGAGACATGACGATGACTCCCTATGACTTTTCGATGCTCACTGGCATCGGGGTAGGGGGTGATCCGATCTCCTTCGACACCGACATGGATGAGTGGGAGGCCGCTCAGATCTACTTGCTTGGCGAGGTGCCGCCTCTCACGCGTCCCGGCTTCATCAGATATTCATGGTTCGAGGTCCAGTTCAGGGTTCAGCCAGCCTTAGTTAAGGAGGCACCGATGACCCAGGAGGTGGTGGAGCGGTATGCGCGCGGTTTCCTGATGTTTCTGCTGGGGACGACCATTTTTCGCCGATCGGGCGAACGCCGGGCCCCTCTGTCTGCTCAGCGCTCTCGTGGACGTCACCAGGATCTTGCGCTTCGACTGGGGGTGGCGCTGCCTTGGCCACTCTGTACGGATATATGAGCTCAACCTCCCGTTGCAGCGGACAGTTGCTCGGGGGCTACTGGCGAGCTTGGGAGTTACATTTTCTTCTTCTGTTTTTTCATTTTTGCTCTACATTTTATGTACTCTGTACACGGCACACACTGTGCACTTTGCTTCACACCGACTGTATATTGCACACACGGCACACACATACTCTGCTTTACACTGACTGTACACTGCACACACTATACACTCTGCACAATACACTGCACAATACGCGGCTCTGTGATTTCTGCTTTATTTTGTGTTCTGCCTTATCTGATAAGCATACTGATATTTGCTCTGCAGTTGTGGGTCTACGCCTACCTTCCGAGACTTACGCCCGTGCTAGACGTAGAGACCTCTCTCGGTGTTCCCTTCTCCCGCCGTTTCGACGTCAGGTGTGTGTGGAGACCCCGGGAGACGTTCATCTTCTTCCGCCGCTACTTTGACACCATCACCCCCGCAGAGGTATGTTTAGAACTCGCAGTTCATTTAAGCTTCGCTTTACACTGTATTTTCTGATGACAGTAGATAACAAACTATAAGTCATTCACAGATCACCTGGCAGCCTTGGGCTCCATTGCCCGCAACGATTCGGGAGAGGTTTACCGGGTACTGAGGAGACCGCTCGGTTCAGGATCTTGCTAGAGGGCCCGGTCTGTCGGGCTTGGTACCTAGGTGAGCGTTTCCTATGCCAGACCCTAGGCTTACCGGAGCAGATAGTCCCGATCCACCCTCTTGAGCATATGAGAGGTACGGAGAGGTTCACTCCCGAGCAGATGGCCGACTACACGATCGGCTGGGATGCGATCCGCTTCAGAGGCATAGGCGACTACTCAGAGTACGTTCGGACGTACATTATGCGGCCTCTGAGCGGTGACCGTCGAGTTGAGTGAGAGAGGCCCGCGGCGCCCGCGGCTAGGACAGGAGGTGGGGTAGGGACATCGAGGACGACTCGAGTCCGTGGCAGGAGTAGAGCTCGGAGAGGACGGGGGGGTAGTTGGCCAGCACTACCCACTACGATGACATGCCGAGGGCAGGGTGGGGAGACTTATCAGATCCCCATTGCTCCCCCTCCGGCTGATCATGAGTTAGTCGGGTTCCACGACTTACCTCCGGTATGTAGTACTTCATCTTGCATCTTGCATTGCCATTTCATTTCAGTTTATTTGATATTCCGCAGAATACTGATGCATCTAATACTTTTGCAGGCTTCCTCCGAGTACACCCGCCAGTCTCTGGAGCTGATTGCCTCTGTGATAGGGATGTTCCAGCGGAGCCTCGATCTTCTGGCCATCTATGGCATTCCGGTATGTTTTTCGACCGCAGTCCCAAACTTTACACAATCAGATGCATCATACTACCAACACAACACCCAACACATGACCTTCACGGCATCTGATATACTATAGTCCACAGACTGTTCACAGCATTACTCACGGCATTCATACACTGCACTCAAACACTGCATTCTGTACTGATACTCTGTTCGTAGTATTCACATACTGTACTCATACACTGCATTCTGTATTGATACTCTGTTCACAGTATTCACACACTGTACTCGTACACTGCATTCTGTACTGATACTCTGTTTTGCATATACTGATGCGTTTGTGTTTTGTACTTTTCAGCCTCCCTTCCAGATCCTTACCGTAGGAGGTGCTCCTGCTAGACCTTCTGTTCCTGCCGGAGGAGATGGCAGAGTATACCCCCGCACCAAGGCGGGGCGCACTCATATTGGGAGTAGCTCTCGGGCACTCGTCCCTGATGATGATGATAAGTCCGAGGCAGAGGCGGAGGCGGAGTCATCTGAGGAGGAGACCGGAGATGGCACTGACTCAGGCTCAGATGACGATGCTGATAACGATGCTCTTGGACCTTTGTCCAGGAAGAGGACGAGGACAGACCCCTAGGCCTAAGACCATTTGACATTGATCCAGATTTTTGCTATTTTTCTTCTTTTTTGTACTTTTTCTTTTTGCTGGTAGCTAGAGTACCTTGTACTGCCGCAGGCAGGTTTTTGATTTCTCCAAAATTTTGTACTTGAAAAGATGATGAAATGAAACAAACTTTTTGTCTGAAAAAGTGTTATATTTTAGTACATTTTCATGCTTCGCATTGCATCATGTTACACCTTAATATAAATGAGATTGATCTCTTGTTTTGAAAACCAACCATTTACATTGTAATAACCAGGTAATGAACCAACTAATAGCAAAACAACCCATACAAACCACTGCTCATTCTGAACACTCGGCCCATACTTTGCTGGGAATTAATCTGCATACAGGCCATGACACAGCGCTTGGTTCATTCTGCACGCGGCGGATCCTGAACAAGCAGTCTAATCTGACAAGACGGAATACAAAGGTAGAATCAGCTGAAGTTGAAGCACACTCAGATGCCCCAAATTTTCCTTTTTTCCTTTTGCTTCGCATAAATGTGGAGAATGGCACAGCATTCTGAGCACAGCATGATTAAAAATTTTGGAGTTGGAAAAGGATTTTTTCAAACCGGGGTATTGAGCCTACAACTGAACACAGTAAAAAAGACTCAACAGAAAGTACACGACCTAATCACAACGAGACACGCTCGGAAAAGACTCAAAACAAAAGTTGAGGTCAACAAAACAAAAGACACGACTTATAGACGTGGTTACCAAAAATGAGGAACCTTAAATCACGAGGAGCCAGTTCCCCCGGGCATTATTCCCCACCATTTCTTATTTGTGATTCTCACATCACTCGGCCCTCAGGCTCGGTTTTTCTCTCAAAACCCTTTTGCTCACTTTTCCCTCGGCTTACGCCTCTCTATTCTTCAATCTCTCATTTTTCATCCCTCCCCAGGGTGATTGATGGATAAACAAGGGGTTATGGGTTCATGCCCAACATCGTTAGCTCGCGGCTACTTCCTCCAGTGACGTTTAGTCGATGCCCCGGATGGAGTATCTTGATCCATTCCAAATTGTGCTTTGTACTTGGCTTGATACCTCGTTGCTTGGAGGTTGTTGAGAGCTTTCAGCCCTCTTTTTGTTAACTTCAGTTGTGCCTTCTTCTGGCGAATAGAGTGCCCTTCTGGCAAGTATGTTGATGATGGGGGGGGAAAGACAGAACACCTGACTCAACTGTGCCCTTAGTTCATCCCTTTGACCATTTTTTTTGTTTTGGTTTTCTACTGAAACAGTTTTGATCAATATGAGAGTTAGGTTAACATACTTGTTCGATTTTGATTTGAAAATCATGCAAGTCAGGCTATGAGTACTGAAAATTTTCATTTTTTAGGTCCAAGAAAATGGTCCAATTTTGGAAAAGAGGGAATAATTTTCGAGAAAATAGTCAACCTCAGTAAAAATTCTCAAAAACTATTTTTGCAAACGGTCAATGCTCAACGAGCACAGAACTTACTCTTAAGATGCGCAACCTCGGATCAGAGGCAATGGAAAATTGCCCCTTGTGTGGATGGCACTGCACGGCAACGGAAAGTTGCCCCTGGTTTGAATGGCGACTCATGGCAACTTACGGCAATGGAAAGTTGCCCCTTGTTTGGATGATGCCGCAGCATTTTGTAAACAGTCCTCATTGATGATTACGACCGAACTCTCGGACACGGAGAAGACGAAGATGGTCAGAACCAATATATGGACACAGTCACTCTGAAAGCGTTGGTGGCTGGACTTCAGGATGAAGTTGCCTACGTATCCCAAACATGGGAATCAAGCCTACGTAGTTCCAGTGTCACAACCGAACTATCGGATTCAGAGAAGGCAAGAATGATCAAAACCATTACATGGACAGAGTCGCTATGAAAGCGTTGAGGGCTGGACTTTGGAGTGAAGTTGCCTACGTATCCCAAACATGGGAATCAAGCCTTACGTAGTTTCGGTTAAGGTACACTCGGGTATTTTAACCTTCACTTTTTTTAGGCTCTAACTTTTGCCAAGGTGCCCGTTGCGGGTTTTCGACCTTGCGAGCTTCTGCCTTTCTTCTTTTCTTTTTTCTTTTTTTTCTTTTTTGCATTTTTTTCATTTTGTATATATATTTTTGCTTTTCTTTTTGTATATCTTTTCTTTTCTTCTTTTTTTTCTTTTTTCTTTTGCTCTAACTTTTGCCTGGGTCGCCCTTCCGGGTTTTCGGCCTAGCGAGCCTCTTAACGGGTAAAAGTGTAACAAGTCCATGCCAAATGGTTTTGAGATTGAAGCCCTCTGTATCCAGGAGAGTGGATGTGGTATTGATTTGCAGGAGGACCCATCTTCGGCTCTCCGAGCACATCGGACATTTTTGCCCCTAGTTCGAGGGGTGCTTCCATTCTAGTTTCGCAAGCTTCTGTTAACGACGTCTGACCTTTTGATCTGACTTTGGTGCCTCCTGTTCGAGGGCTGCTTCAAATCTGGCCACACAGGCCTCACATTGTGGTTGACCGTTGAACATTCTGAATGGGTTCAAGGTTCGAAACAAATGGATTGAATCTTGAGGTTGAGAGCGATCTTAGGCTGCACAATCTTAAGAGCGATTCCACACAGGTCTTCACAGGACCGCACAAAACATTTTGTTTTTGAAAGTTTTTAAGAAAGCGACAAATCGCTCGCGCTGAAAATAGTGTGGAACCAATCTAGATCAAGCCAGGGTCCTTCTCAGTACTCGCGCTAACAAGCACGATTTCATTCATTTAAACGGCTTAGCATGCCTCACTTTCTCTTAAATTGATCAAAGTTTGCAAAACCCGAGGAATTCCTTCCTCTTCGTTTTCATCACCACAGTGTTCAAAAGGTTTTGTTCAAAAGGTTTTGAAAAACTAAAGGTCAATGCCACGATTCTCAGGGCACAAGAGAGCAGGTGGCATGTACTGTCGTTCTATTCGAATCCTCTGGCACAACTAGCTCAATAACAGCAATAAGCACGGAAACATGATAGCCTCAGCTGTTTCATTCAGATTTCCTGGTTGTAACTGGCTCCACAGCAGAGACAGACTCAAAAGAAGACAACAACAGTGTTCGAGGCAACAACCCCGGAGTCACCTTCTATACAAGGGGACTGACTCGCTACAACAAGACAGACCCTTAAGCGAAAAGGACTGACTCAAGATGATAAGACAGACTCAAAACAAAACAAAAGACTGACTCGACACCCAAGCCAGAAGTTACAAAACTAGCATTCGCAGATGCTCAAAAATGCGTGCCAGACGCCACATCCAAAATACCGAGGGTCGCCCGCAGGTGGTTCACTTCCCGATCACATACTCACAGTATCCTCAAAATCCAACAACCCAGCAGTGACAGACTTCGCTGAGGTGGGTGGGAGGATGTAGACACCCCATTTTTGACCGCCCTCAAGACTTGGGCATTACTGATGGTTTGCTCGGTGTTGAGAGATGTGCAGGGCACAGGTTCAATTCCTTCGACAAGGAGAGAGGCAAACCCTTCAAAACACTTTGCTTAGAGGTTTGGAGTTGAAGAAAAGAGGAAAGGAGGGGAGAAAACAGGTTTGGGAGAAGTTCGGCATGAATCCGGGTAGGAGAAAATCGAGCAGCCCTCGCTAAATCGGGCTTATTCAATTGCATACTTGGATTTAAGCTATGAGGCTATAACCATTGGAAAGGAGACCTCCGGGGCTTCACTTTGCACTCAAGAATCTCCCAAAGCCAAGTTCGGGGGGAGGAGATATGATTGGTTGAAGCTGGGCATCATCCCGGTTGGATCGAGTCTGCGCGACTTCACGGAAAAGGGCATAACTTTTTGCACAGGAGGAATTTTGATGCAAGGTTTGCGCCATTGGAAAGCTAACTTCCGGGGCTTCGATTTACATACCCACCGGCCGTTTTTTGACCAAGGAATCATCCATCGGCACTCTATTTAGCCGACCGGCACTTTTTAGTGCCGACCGGCACTTTATTTTGGCCGATGATCACACCCTCTGGCCGACCTGAACTCTTTGAACCCCCCCAAGCATAGTGCACACCAGCTGTGCCAGCTGGGATGCACAGAACCAGACCCACGTGCATCCATGTGCCTATTTTGCACCATTTTGCACCTTTTGGCCCTTATTTTGCACCCTTTGCTCATGGCTTCTTGAGGAAGCCTTGACCCTTTTGTCTTGGCTTCCTCAAGAAGCTTTACCAGCTGTCCAAGCTTCTCCAACAAGCCTTGCACCCTTTGACCCTTTGAAACTTAGCCTCTAAGTCTTGGTTCTTGGCCTATATAAGAGAGCCTTCTCTCCCATTGCAAAAGGTTTGGGAGTTTGGAACAAAAACCAGAGATATATAGATATATATATCTGATATAGATAGATACAACCCTCTATCTCTCTCTATATCTCACTCCTTTGCCTCCAAAAGTCCATTATTCTTGGCCATTCCTTCACCAACCCATAGCACAACACCACCACTTCCATTTCCAACGACTTGGGGCTGTTCTTCAGAGCTTAGGAGCACCTAAACTTGGTCCAAGAGGTGCTGGTTTGCTGGTCTTCAAGGGTAAGTCACTCTCTTCCCTTTTCTTGCATTTTCTTGATCCATATCTAAGCCTTGCTTGCAAGCACTTTTGGGCTCCGACCCAAACTTCAAATAGTCTTATTTTGGGGTCCTCTTCATGTTTGATTGAGGACCCCTTGCTGTTTGGTGGCTGCATCTAGCACCTATCTCAATATCCTCTTGTATGCCATGTTTCTTGCATAGAATATTTGGCTTGTGTACGATCTGTTTCAGAGCATTATGTAAGCTAAGAATAGGCTTATTTTGAGCCCTTCTTCAACATTGTTGAAGGGCTCAACATTGTTTGGATAATCCTTATGCTACTTGCTTTGAAATCCATGTGATTTACCGTAATTTTGCATGCTTTATTAGCCTACCTTGCTTCTGTTTTTGTGGCTGATCATAAACTGAAAATGTGCTTGTTTTGCCATGTATAAGATCTGTTTTGGGTCGTTTAGGCCATCCATGACATGCCTTGTATAGCCCCTTTGCATTGTAGCCTGTATGCTTCAAGTAGGTGAATGTGTAGCATGCATTGCTTCCATTATTTTAAGGGTTTGGAACCCTCCCACATGCTATTTCAGTCCCTAATGCATGCTCACATGCTTGCTTCGGTTGTCTCTTTGTTGCCTTAAAAGGGTTGTGTTGCATGCTCCATGTGTTGGCCATTATGCATGCCTTTGGTTTTAAGCCATTTAGATGCCATCTAGGTGGTCCTTTAGCCTTAGTTTTATGTGCTAAAAGTCTGGTTTTTAGTGGTTTAATGCATGCCATGTTTGTTATGCTAAGTACCTTTCAAAGCCTCATTTCCTTGCTTCAAGTACTTGGGTCATTTGTTGTATGCTTTGGCTTGCTTTGTTGCTTGGTTTGGCACCATGTTTAGCATGAATTTCAGAGCTCCACGTGCATGTCAATTGTCCATGTTTAACTCATTTCAAGTGTGCTTGAATGTTGTTTGTTATGCTTAAGTGTTGGTACCTTAACATGTGTATGTGTGCATGTGTGTTTGGCCCTCATAACTTAACATTATGGCCACTGTTTTAGGCCTACTTAGAGCTGCCTAATCCATGTTTAAGTCCATCTTGTCATTGTTTTGCATTGTCTTGTGTTAGCTTGTATGCTTGCACAAGTGTCTTGCCATGCCATGTTGCATCCTTAGCTCGCATGCCTAGGTTGCATTACATTTTAGCATGCATGTCTTGCCTCTTGAATCACCATGATAGAGGTTGGGCCTCTTGTTTGTTTGTATGCATTTCATTTGAAATTAAAGTTGCATACTTGGTTCTTTGGGCCATCATGCATGGAAATGCGTGATTGATGGCCCGGGAATCGAGGTACATGCCCCTTTGAGTCACAAACATGATAAGGGACTTGTTTGGTGCATACATATGCCTAAAAACCCATGCCATGCACTGCTGTCTGCTGTTTGCTGTCAAAACTGTCTCCTGCAGGAATTTAGTGCCGACCAGCACTCTGTAGTGCCGACCGGCCATCTTTTTGTGCCGATGAGATCATCAGCAGCCGGCGGTGAATCTAAGCAGCCGGTGGCCACTCACTCTAGCCGGTGATGTACTACAATGCATTTAGAAGGTGTCCTGGAACTTTGGTAATTTTTGGAGAGACAGGGCAGTAAAAACAGAGGCAACAGTGGCATGGTGCGGACTTTCCGGGCGAAGCCAATCCGAGCATGCGTGCATCCCTCTTCCCGAGGCCTTTTACTGCTTTCAGTAGTTTAATTAATTTGTTAATTAATTAAGGGTCTGTAATAATTAATTAGCTAGGATAGTTGATTTATTATTTGGGACTGTATATTATTCTTTTGGTCCCTCCGAGCGAGGGTATATTTATAATAAGTGTGCGTGAGTGGGTGTATGTCTTCCAACCCCCACTTCTTTCTTCCCTTTTATTTACCTGCTTATGATGGTAGATTAGGGCATATTTAAATTAGCATACCTTATGCAATGCATGTGTGCATCCATGCATTTGTTGACATGCATCGGGCTCGGTACATCATACAAACTGCATCGTACTTTCAATTCCAAATTGAATACGTGTTATTTGTAGCATTCCATGTGCCATGTTTAGGATAGCCGAGCCTGCCTAGATTATATCTTTGCATGTGTTGCATTAGACATTTCAGTATGCTTAGGTCCATGCATGGATTTCTAATAAGCTTCTGTTTTGGCTTGGAGTACTAGGTGAGCTTTTATGCTTTAGCATATCACATGTGTGTGAGTGTTGCCATAATAGCATGACTACCATGAGGCTAAGTGCTTATGTGATATAACTGCTTGAATGCCTGTGGATGGAGGTTGAATTACCTAAATTGGGACGATGCATTAAAAACTGTGAGTTTTAAGCCCACTAGATAGTGGCAAAACCGTCTTTTCTAAAAGCCCGCTTAAGAGTGGCAAAACCTGCATTTTAGCCTACTCGCGAGTAGCAAATCATTTTCAAAACAAACACGTGGTGTTTTGTTCCAACTTAGGCGATTTGGTCTATACTTGTTTGCTGTGCGCATAACATAGTAAATCTAGGCTAATAACCGGAATAAGAACACGTAATGTTTTCAAAAGAGGATATCATGGTTAGTAGAGGCCGGTCTTCGGACCGGGCGAAAGGGGGTGCTCATAGCTGACCTTCCCCGATCGTACCCAAGCTCCCGAGCCAAGTCACTTTGGTGATGACGGACATGTGGCCTTCGGCACCGAGTCAGGGTTTCCTAAATTCCCCCTTTTTAAAAAATATTTAGGTGGCGACTCTGTAATCTGGCAAAGCAGTCCATGTTTGGCACTACTTTTCAAAAAAATCTGTTTTCTCAAACGATTTGCCGGATTTGGACTCTTTGGTTCAGATTTAGAACCACAACAAACAAAAGGAGTCCGAACTGTAGAGTGAAGCCCAAGGGCGCGTCTACAGTTTCTGGCGACTCCGCTGGGGAAATTTTAGAGAGCTTGACTCGAACTCGTGATATCCTATTTTGACTACACTTATGTGTTTCTTTGCATTGCATGTGCATTGGTGCGCCTAGGACACCGTGTTGGCCATCTGCTATTCCTGAACGGTTTGCTGGAGGCTTGTCTTGTCAAGGCATGACCATAAGGCTGACCGGTTGCGGGCTCTGCCAGTATGGGAACACAAACCCCAGTTTTACCGGGGCACCCTTTTTGACCATTCGACCTAGTGCATATTCGGATCCATAGTGACCATTCCAAACTAGGACAGGTTGCTTACCCGATCATAGGTTGTTTGAAACCGCTGCGTGCATAGTGAAACCCTAGCTCCTGACAAAATAGGACAGGGAAACCCTACCCCAACATAGGGGTGTATTGGCTCTCATTTACTTGCTATGTGCTTTTAGAGTGTATCTCTACAGGGAATGCATATACCAGTTTGCAAGTCTGGGTATCCGGCCTGCGGGCACCAGTATCAGTATTTTGAGAATCAGTTATATCTGCGGGTATCAGATTCAGATTTGGGGCAGTGATTTCGGGGAACAGTGATCAGTAATAGAATACAGTCGTTCAGCTGTGCTCATATCCGTTCCAGTGAAGTTGAGCTGAGATGCTGTCTGTTTTCTCTTTTGCTAGGTAGTCTTGGAATCATAGCTTCAGAAGGCTCCACTATCCCCCGGGTACATTGGATTTGTGCAGATAGACTTTGTCAAATCAGAGACTCAGTTCAAGAGTAATCAGGGCCAGAGAAGGTTAGTCAGGCACAGACCACCAGTACAACAGCTACCAGATCAGTGATCTTTAAGCAGTCGGGTTGAGATTTCCGAGCCTACTGCAGACACAAATATACCGGTTGCTCAGTTAGATCAGGACAATATGTCGAGTCTGGAAGAGATGGTGCGCCAACTCCAGGATAGTATGAAAACCATGCAGCAAGACGCTGTCTGTCAAGCAGAATTCGCCAAGCAACGGGCTGTGGTCATAGCCCAACAGGCAGAGACAATTGCTAGGCTAGAGCAGCAAGCCGGGGAATCTGCTTCGCATCAGGCTCCTCCCCCACCAAGGGTTCCGATACCCGAGGAGACGCCAAATGTCCAAAATGTCCAAGAGGATACAGGCCTTCCAACGGGGCCAGCTCCACCCCCAATTCTACCGCAACTATCCAAGGCGCCCACGCCTATCGATGCACCGGACTCTCCCTTTGAGTTCGAAGTGGACCCCACAGCGCTGAAGCTGAGTAAGCTGGAAAAGAT
The DNA here is from genome assembly GCA_036172215.1 of Camellia granthamiana. Taxonomy (NCBI): domain Eukaryota; kingdom Viridiplantae; phylum Streptophyta; class Magnoliopsida; order Ericales; family Theaceae; genus Camellia; species Camellia granthamiana. Next base: position 121,708,019 of record CM069908.1, on the reverse strand, counting down.
GTTTAAGAAATCCCAAGGAGTCAAGTCCATTCCCGACATTGAGGATGGATATACGGACGCAGCTGTGACGCTGCCAGATCATTTCAAGATGCCTCACATTGACCGATTTGATGGGTCCGGGGACCCCATGGTCCACCTGAGTTTGTTTTCAGATGTTCTGCGCCCGATGGGCTTGACAAGATTACAGAAGCTCTCCCTCTTTAGCAGGACCCTGTCAGGTATCGCGGCCACCTGGTACGCCAAATTAGAGGACTCAGTGAAACGAAGCTGGGAGGAGATGTCCGAGGCCTTCGTCGCACAATATTCATACAATACCCAGATCGAGATCACAACCCGTGATCTTGAGACAACCAGGCAAGAGCCGAAAGAGGGCTTCTCTGACTTTGTGGCTCGCTGGAGGGCCAAGGCCTCAATGATGGCCGCTAGGCCGACGGATAAAGACCAGATTCGGATGATTGTGCGCAATCTTCAGCCGAAGTTGATGCAAAAGATGATAGTAGTCCCCTTCCCCACCTTTTCAGACTTACATGAGATGGGAGTACAGATCGAAGATGCTATGAAACAAGGCCTTATTGATCAGGAGAAGGAGCAGCCCAGGGGGGCATTTTCTCGCAGTTCGAATGCGACCACCAGTGGTAATGCAGCTGCAAGATCTTCTGAAGTGGGCATGGTCACCAACACCGCATCAAAAACAGCTACCCCATTTACCGGTGCGTCCGGAAGTAGCTCACAGAAAACCAAATATCCACCTCGAGTCAAGAGGGTTTTCACCCCACTTCATATGCCTTTGTCAAAGGCTCTAGAGGTCCTAATCCGGAAAGGACATCTGAAACCATTGGAACAACGGCCTTTACCTGATCCTCTCCCTCCAAAGCATGACAGGACTAAGTACTGTGCGTACCATCAACAAACCGGTCATGAGACCGATAGCTGCTTTCGTCTGCGCCATGATGTACAAGATTTGTTTGACAACAACGTCATCACCGCACCAGCTCAGTAAGGTCTATCATCACTGGGTCAGTGAACTTTGGGGATAGTACGAATATGTGATCAGGGGATGAACCACCTGTGGGCGGCACTCAGTTTACTCCAGATATGGTGTTTGGCACGCACTGTTTTGAGCGTTTGCGAATGCTAATTTTGTAGTTTCTGACTTGGGTATTGAGTCAGTTCCGTTGTTTCATTTTGAGTCTATCTCTTTGTTTTGAGTCAGTCTTTTGATTAAGGGTCTGTCTTGTTGTATCAGGTCAGTCCTGTTGTACGGAGGTCGGGTGATTCCGGGGGAGTTACCTCGGACATCACTTGCTTGTTTTGCGTCTGTCTTTTCATTTTGTTTTGAGTCTGTTTCTGCCAGGGAGCTAGTTGTGCCAACAGAATCTCGAATGAAACAGCAGTGATTTTCACACTCTCACATTTGCTTCTGCCGTGTGCTAGTTGTGCCAAGATTTGAAAGAAATGGCAGTGCATTCCACCTGCTCTCTTGTGCCTTGAAGTCATCGCATTGACCTAAGTTTTTCAAAACTTTTCAAACACTGCAGTGAAAACGAAGATGAAGGAATTCCTCGGGATTTGTAAAAATTTGATCAACTGAGAGAAAGAGAGGCGTGCTAAGCCCTTAATGAATGAAATCATGCTTGTTAGTGTGAGTACTGGGAAGGATCCTAGCTTTGATCCAAATTGGTCCCACACTGTCTTCAGCGCGAGCGATTTGTCGCTTTCTTAAAAACTTTCAAAAAATGTTTTGCGCGGTCCTGCGAAGACTTGTGTGGAATCGCTCTTGAGATTGTACAGCTTAGGATCGCTCTCAGCCTCGAGACTTGAGTCCTTGCCTTCAAACCTTGAACTTGCATTCAGAATGTTCAACGGTCAACCACCATGTGAGGCCTGTGTGGCCAGATTTGAAGCAGCCCTCGAGCAAGAGGCACCAAAGTCAAATCAAGAAGATCAGATCTCGTCGGAAGAAGCTTGCAAAGCTAGAACAGAAGTACCCCTCGAACTAGGGGCGAAAATGTCCGATGTGCTCGAAGAGCAGAAGATGGATCCTTCTGCGAATCAATACAGCAGTCATTTTCCGGGATTCAGATGACTTCAAGATCCCAAAACCATTTGGCATGGACTTGTTATACTTTTACCCTTTGAGAGGCTCGCTGGGCCGAAAACCCAGAAGGGCGACCCAGGCAAAAGTTAGAGCAAACAAAAAATGCAAAAAGAAAAGAAAAAATATACAAAAAAGAAGAAGAAGAAAAAGAAGCTCGCAAGGTCGAAAACCCGCATCGGGCGCCTTGGCAAGAGTTAGAGCCTAAAAGAAAAAGAAAAAATGAGAAAAAATGAAAAAGAATTGAAAAGGAAAGAAAAAGAAGCTCGCAAGGTCGAAAACCTGCATCGGGCGCCTTGGCAAAAGTTAGAGCATAAAAATGAGAGGTTAAATACCCGAGTGTACCTTAACCCCGAACTACGTAAGGCTTGATTCCCATGTTTGGGATACGTAGGCAACTTCATCCTGAAGTCCAGCCCCCAACGCTTTCATAGCGACTAAGTCCATATAATGGTTTTGATCATCTTGGCCTTCTCTGTATCCGAGAGTTCGGTTGCAATCATCGCCCTGAGGACTGATTACAATGCGCTGCGGTGCAGTCCAAACAAGGGGCAACTTTCCGTTGCCATTCAAAACGCCGCAGTGTCATTTCAAACAAGGGGCAACTTTCCGTTGCCATGCAGTGTCCTTCAGACAAGGGGCAATTTTCCTTCGAATCTGAGGTTGCGCATCTCGAGAGTGGGTTCTACGCTCGTTGAGCAGTGGCCGTTTGCCAAAAACAGTTTTTGAGAATTTTTACTAAGGTTGACAAATTTTCTCGAAAATTATTCCATTTTTCTAAAACTGGACCATTTTCTTGGACTCAAAGAAGGAAAATTTTCAGTGCTCATAGCCTGACTTGCATGATTTCAAATCAAAAATCGAACAAGCATGTTAATCTAACTCTCATGTTGGTCAAAACTGTTTTAGTAGAAAGTAAAAACAAAAAATGGTCAAAATGATGAACTAGGGGCACAGTTGAGTCAGGCTTCCTGTCTTTCCCCCATTTCCAACATACTCGCCAAGAAGGGCAATCTACCTGCCAGAAAAGGGCACAACTGAAGTTAATAACAAAGGGCTGAAAGCTCACACATACCCTTCAAGCGGCGAGGCATCAAGTCAAGTGCGAAGCACGAATTGGAATGGATCAAGATGTTCCACTTCTTCACCTGGACAGATCTAACCACGTCCAAACTCCCCAGCAGGGCATCATCAACCGATGTTAGCTGCAGATTTGCTACACACCCAGTTGTGGCACAACCCCTCTGTGGAAAGTTCGCTGTTGTAAGCAGAAGAAGAGAATCCAGCAAAATGCTAGGGACATGAGCCCGCGATTTCCTATTCATCCATCAACCACCCAGGGGAGGGATGAAAAATGAGAGATTGAAGAATAGAGAGGTGTGCGATGAGAGAAAAAGTGAGCAAAAGGGTTTTGAGAGAAAAACCGAGCCTGAGGGCCGAGTGATGTGAGAATCACAAATGAGAAAGGGTGGGAAACAATACCCGGTGAAACAGGCTCCCTGTGCACGTCTGTGTGTCGTGTCTTTTGTTTTGTTTGTCTCGATTCTTATTTTGAGTCGTTTCGAGTGTCAATAGATGTGTTTAGGTTATTTACCTATCATTTTCCGTTGTTGAGTCTTTTTCGCTGTGTTCAGTTGTAGGCTCAATACCCGGTCGAGAACTCAATTTCAATTTCAAAATAAAATCATCTTGTGCTCAGAGTGCTGTGCCATTCTCCACATTTGTGAAAAACAAGATTCATTTTTTCGAAAACTACAGGGTCCACCCCCGATAAGTGTGAACAGTAAAACCGGGACCTGTCTGAAGCTATATGGTTCCGGACTTCCAAGCAAAAGCAAAAGAAGAAAACGTCGGGCATCTGAGTTTATTCCAACTTCAGTAAGCTCCAAGATTGCATTCCGTATGCACCTCGTCAGGCCTTGTCAATGCTCTGAAGTATGAGTATGCCTCTACCTCAAGCTCAAGATCATTCACTATTAGTGTATCTAACACACTTAATTTGCCTTAGTGTATCAATCACACTTCATTCACTTTGTGTATCTATCACACACATTCATTTGCTTCACTCAGTGTATCTAACACACTTTATTTGCCTTAGTGTATCAATCACACACTTCATTCATTTAGTGTATCAATCACACCTCATTCACTTTGTGTATCTATTACACTCTCATTTACCTTAGTGTATCGATCACACCTCATTCACTCTGTTTGCATTATGTATCTATCACATGTTCACTTAGTGTATCAATCACACTTTTCTCATTTTGTGTATCAATCACACACATTCTCATTTTATGTATCTATCACACCCATTCTCACTTTAGTGTATCAATCACACACTTCATTGCATTCAGTGTATCAATCACACACTTCATTGCATCCAGTGTATCAATCACACACTTCATCGCATCCAGTGTATCAATCACACACTTCATTGCATTCAGTGTATCAATCACACATTTCATTGCATTCAGTGTATCAATCACACACTTTATTTCATCCAGTGTATCAATCACACACTTCATTGCATTCAGTGTATCAATCACACATTTCATTGCATTCAGTGTATCAATCACACACTTTATTTCATTTAGTGTATCAATCACACACTCCATTTGGATTCAGTGTATCAATCACACATTTCATTGCATTCAGTGTATCAATCACACGCTTCATCACATTAGTATATCCATCATACTTTGTTCACTAAGTGCATCTATCACACTTCGTGTTCACTTTAGTATATCAATCATACTCCTGTTCACTAAGTGCATCTATCACACTTTGTGTTCACCTTTTGTGTATCCATCACACACCTTTAGTATATCAATCATACTTTGTTCACTAAGTGCATCTATCACACTTCGTGTTCACCTATTGTGTATCCATCACACTTGTTCACTTAGTGCATCTATCACACTTTGTGTTTGCCTTTTGTGTATCCATCACACTTTGCTCACTTCATTCATTTAGTGTATCAATCACACTTTATTCATATAGTGTATCCATCACACTCATTCACTTAGTGCATCTATCACACTTTGTGTTCACCCTTTGTGTATCCATCACACTGTGCTCACCGCACTCAGCTACTGTATCTATCACATTATGCTTCATATAGTGTATCTATCACGTGCTCACTTTGTGTATCAATCACACACGCTTACTTTGTGTATCAATCACACGCTCGCTCTGTGTATCAATCACACACTTTCGCTTTATGTATCAATCACACGCTCGCTTTGTGTATCAATCACACACTTTCTTTTTGTGCATCTATCACACTATGCTCACCTTGTGTATCCATCACACTTTGCTTCATATAGTGCATCCATCACACTCGCTTCACTTTGTGTATCTACCACACACGTTCACTTTTTGTATCTATCACATGCCCCCTTTGTGAATCCACCACAAACAGTTGCTTAGTGTATCCATCACGCTCGTTTTGCTTTGTGTATCTGTCACACTTTGCATTCATTTAGTGTATCAACCACACTTTATTCATATAGTGTATCCATCACACATGTTTGTCCACTTAGTGTATCCATCACACTTCGTTCACTTTTGTGTATCTAACGCACATGTTCGTGAGAATTGCATAATTCTCTTACATCCTTTCTACATGACATGTAGTTTGGTTCATGATTACTTGTTTGCATAGCATTCGCTTAAAATGTTGCATTTATTTTGCATAATTGCTTCATTACAGCATCCTTTGCATGATCATAAGTTATGCACTTGAATTGTGCATCATTTTGCATCTTGCCCCTGAACTACGCTGGTTTGATTCCTTGCAAAGGGATACGTAGGCAGCCTGCGGGCACAACCATTTATTTATCGATGTTTTGTTTGTTTGTCCAAGTCTTCGGCCTTGTCAAAAATGGGTCGTCTCGGGGCTTTGACATTCACTCCCGTCATTGTTATGACTTTCGAGTTCTGTCAAAGAGGGGCAACTGTAGACACCCCATTTTTGACCGCCCTCAAGACTTGGGCATTACTGATGGTTTGCTCGGTGTTGAGAGATGTGCAGGGCACAGGTTCAATTCCTTCGACAAGGAGAGAGGCAAACCCTTCAAAACACTTTGCTTAGAGGTTTGGAGTTGAAGAAAAGAGGAAAGGAGGGGAGAAAACAGGTTTGGGAGAAGTTCGGCATGAATCCGGGTAGGAGAAAATCGAGCAGCCCTCGCTAAATCGGGCTTATTCAATTGCATACTTGGATTTAAGCTATGAGGCTATAACCATTGGAAAGGAGACCTCCGGGGCTTCACTTTGCACTCAAGAATCTCCCAAAGCCAAGTTCGGGGGGAGGAGATATGATTGGTTGAAGCTGGGCATCATCCCGGTTGGATCGAGTCTGCGCGACTTCACGGAAAAGGGCATAACTTTTTGCACAGGAGGAATTTTGATGCAAGGTTTGCGCCATTGGAAAGCTAACTTCCGGGGCTTCGATTTACATATCCACCGGCCGTTTTTTGACCAAGGAATCATCCATCGGAACTCTATTTAGCCGACCGGCACTTTTTAGTGCCGACCGGCACTTTATTTTGGCCGATGATCACACCCTCTGGCCGACCTGAACTCTTTGAACCCCCCAAGCATAGTGCACACCAGCTGTGCCAGCTGGGATGCACAGAACCAGACCCACGTGCATCCATGTGCCTATTTTGCACCATTTTGCACCTTTTGGCCCTTATTTTGCACCCTTTGCTCATGGCTTCTTGAGGAAGCCTTGACCCTTTTGTCTTGGCTTCCTCAAGAAGCTTTACCAGCTGTCCAAGCTTCTCCAACAAGCCTTGCACCCTTTGACCCTTTGAAACTTAGCCTCTAAGTCTTGGTTCTTGGCCTATATAAGAGAGCCTTCTCTCCCATTGCAAAAGGTTGGGAGTTTGGAACAAAAACCAGAGATATATAGATATATATATCTGATATAGATAGATACAACCCTCTATCTCTCTCTATATCTCACTCCTTTGCCTCCAAAAGTCCATTATTCTTGGCCATTCCTTCACCAACCCATAGCACAACACCACCACTTCCATTTCCAACGACTTGGGGCTGTTCTTCAGAGCTTAGGAGCACCTAAACTTGGTCCAAGAGGTGCTGGTTTGCTGGTCTTCAAGGGTAAGTCACTCTCTTCCCTTTTCTTGCATTTTCTTGATCCATATCTAAGCCTTGCTTGCAAGCACTTTTGGGCTCCGACCCAAACTTCAAATAGTCTTATTTTGGGGTCCTCTTCATGTTTGATTGAGGACCCCTTACTGTTTGGTGGCTGCATCTAGCACCTATCTCAATATCCTCTTGTATGCCATGTTTCTTGCATAGAATATTTGGCTTGTGTACGATCTGTTTCAGAGCATTATGTAAGCTAAGAATAGGCTTATTTTGAGCCCTTCTTCAACATTGTTGAAGGGCTCAACATTGTTTGGATAATCCTTATGCTACTTGCTTTGAAATCCATGTGATTTACCGTAATTTTGCATGCTTTATTAGCCTACCTTGCTTCTGTTTTTGTGGCTGATCATAAACTGAAAATGTGCTTGTTTTGCCATGTATAAGATCTGTTTTGGGTCGTTTAGGCCATCCATGACATGCCTTGTATAGCCCCTTTGCATTGTAGCCTGTATGCTTCAAGTAGGTGAATGTGTAGCATGCATTGCTTCCATTATTTTAAGGGTTTGGAACCCTCCCACATGCTATTTCAGTCCCTAATGCATGCTCACATGCTTGCTTCGGTTGTCTCTTTGTTGCCTTAAAAGGGTTGTGTTGCATGCTCCATGTGTTGGCCATTATGCATGCCTTTGGTTTTAAGCCATTTAGATGCCATCTAGGTGGTCCTTTAGCCTTAGTTTTATGTGCTAAAAGTCTGGTTTTTAGTGGTTTAATGCATGCCATGTTTGTTATGCTAAGTACCTTTCAAAGCCTCATTTCCTTGCTTCAAGTACTTGGGTCATTTGTTGTATGCTTTGGCTTGCTTTGTTGCTTGGTTTGGCACCATGTTTAGCATGAATTTCAGAGCTCCACGTGCATGTCAATTGTCCATGTTTAACTCATTTCAAGTGTGCTTGAATGTTGTTTGTTATGCTTAAGTGTTGGTACCTTAACATGTGTATGTGTGCATGTGTGTTTGGCCCTCATAACTTAACATTATGGCCACTGTTTTAGGCCTACTTAGAGCTGCCTAATCCATGTTTAAGTCCATCTTGTCATTGTTTTGCATTGTCTTGTGTTAGCTTGTATGCTTGCACAAGTGTCTTGCCATGCCATGTTGCATCCTTAGCTCGCATGCCTAGGTTGCATTACATTTTAGCATGCATGTCTTGCCTCTTGAATCACCATGATAGAGGTTGGGCCTCTTGTTTGTTTGTATGCATTTCATTTGAAATTAAAGTTGCATACTTGGTTCTTTGGGCCATCATGCATGGAAATGCGTGATTGATGGCCCGGGAATCGAGGTACATGCCCCTTTGAGTCACAAACATGATAAGGGACTTGTTTGGTGCATACATATGCCTAAAAACCCATGCCATGCACTGCTGTCTGCTGTTTGCTGTCAAAACTGTCTCCTGCAGGAATTTAGTGCCGACCGGCACTCTGTAGTGCCGACCGGCCATCTTTTTGTGCCGATGAGATCATCAGCAGCCGGCGGTGAATCTAAGCAGCCGGTGGCCACTCACTCTAGCCGGTGATGTACTACAATGCATTTAGAAGGTGTCCTGGAACTTTGGTAATTTTTGGAGAGACAGGGCAGTAAAAACAGAGGCAACAGTGGCATGGTGCGGACTTTCCGGGCGAAGCCAATCCGAGCATGCGTGCATCCCTCTTCCCGAGGCCTTTTACTGCTTTCAGTAGTTTAATTAATTTGTTAATTAATTAAGGGTCTGTAATAATTAATTAGCTAGGATAGTTGATTTATTATTTGGGACTGTATATTATTCTTTTGGTCCCTCCGAGCGAGGGTATATTTGTAATAAGTGTGCGTGAGTGGGTGTATGTCTTCCAACCCCCACTTCTTTCTTCCCTTTTATTTACCTGCTTATGATGGTAGATTAGGGCATATTTAAATTAGCATACCTTATGCAATGCATGTGTGCATCCATGCATTTGTTGACATGCATCGGGCTCGGTACATCATACAAACTGCATCGTACTTTCAATTCCAAATTGAATACGTGTTATTTGTAGCATTCCATGTGCCATGTTTAGGATAGCCGAGCCTGCCTAGATTATATCTTTGCATGTGTTGCATTAGACATTTCAGTATGCTTAGGTCCATGCATGGATTTCTAATAAGCTTCTGTTTTGGCTTGGAGTACTAGGTGAGCTTTTATGCTTTAGCATATCACATGTGTGTGAGTGTTGCCATAATAGCATGACTACCATGAGGCTAAGTGCTTATGTGATATAACTGCTTGAATGCCTGTGGATGGAGGTTGAATTACCTAAATTGGGACGATGCATTAAAAACTGTGAGTTTTAAGCCCACTAGATAGTGGCAAAACCGTCTTTTCTAAAAGCCCGCTTAAGAGTGGCAAAACCTGCATTTTAGCCTACTCGCGAGTAGCAAATCATTTTCAAAACAAACACGTGGTGTTTTGTTCCAACTTAGGCGATTTGGTCTATACTTGTTTGCTGTGCGCATAACATAGTAAATCTAGGCTAATAACCGGAATAAGAACACGTAATGTTTTCAAAAGAGGATATCATGGTTAGTAGAGGCCGGTCTTCGGACCGGGCGAAAGGGGGTGCTCATAGCTGACCTTCCCCGATCGTACCCAAGCTCCCGAGCCAAGTCACTTTGGTGATGACGGACATGTGGCCTTCGGCACCGAGTCAGGGTTTCCTAAATTCCCCCTTTTTAAAAAATATTTAGGTGGCGACTCTGTAATCTGGCAAAGCAGTCCATGTTTGGCACTACTTTTCAAAAAAATCTGTTTTCTCAAACGATTTGCCGGATTTGGACTCTTTGGTTCAGATTTAGAACCGCAACAAACAAAAGGAGTCCGAACTGTAGAGTGAAGCCCAAGGGCGCGTCTACAGAGGATAACATCATTGTCGATCAAATCTTGCACTTCATGACGAAGGTGAAAACAGTTATCGGTAACGTGACCGGTTTGCTGGTGGTACGCGCAGTATAAAGCAGCATCATCTGTGGGAGAGAGATTCTTTGGGAAAGGCCTAGGCTCGAGGGGTTTAAGGTGCCCCCTTTTGGCAAGGATCTGGAGTGCCCTAGACAAAGGCATGTAGAGAGCGTGGAAGACTTTGCGCCCTCGGGGCAGATACTTTGAAGTTTGAGAATTTTTGCTAGACGCACTAGTGAAAGGGTCGGCAGGCACTGCCTTGGCTTTCTGATCTTTCCCAGGTGCGGAGTTGGGAGTGGAGGGAACTGTTCTGGTATGACGGGGCCTATCCTGGTTTTCTGACTGGCTTGTACTGCCTTCGGTTGGAGTGGGGAAAACATCATCCACAATCTTGGCCACGACTGCGAATACCTGTTACTTACTCATCTCCCCGGCTTTCAAAGCCTCGACTGCCCACAGCAGTTGTTCAATAGGATCAGCATCTGTTCCCACTTTGTTCTTGCCTCTGGCCTCAGCCTGATCGAGAGTTTGGATTGATGTTGACACGCCATTGCCGTAGCTGGAGGCAACCTCAAGTTGGCTAAGCTCGATCACAATTCGCCCCAATAGCGGGGGCTCCTGCGGTACAAAATTCCCGGCATATGGTGCGGCTGGTGGCGAAGCCGACATTCCGTAAGCAAGATCCGCCATAGACCTCTGGAGGTCACCAATCATCCCCATCAATTCGAATGTGGTGGGCTCACGAGCCTGATACAACTGGGGTTCCCAGATCGGGCGCGCGGCAGGCGACCTGGGTGGATGCGGTACATCAACATTGGTCTCACTTTGCAGGGGGATTCCTTGATCTAACGCGGCTGTCATAACCACGATTTTCTCTAAATTCTGTGTCATGATAAGTCCGCTGATCTTTGAACAGTGACTAACGGATCAGATATCTGCCTTGCCTCAGCGAGGGAAAACACTGGCTATTCTGTATTAACTCTCTGAACTGAAAGGAAAAACAAGTAGCATTTCAGCCCAAACGGAACAAACACAGGTGTAGCCGAACAACTGTACTCTACTACTGATCACTGTTCCCCAAAATCACTGCCTCAAAACACTGAATCGGATACCCGCAGATATAATTGATTCTCACAAATATTGATACTGGTGCCTTCAGGCCTGATACTCAAACTTGTAAACTGATATGTGCGTTCCTGTAGAGATACACTCTAAAAGCACATAGCAAGTAAAAGAGAGCCAAAACACCCCTATGTTGGGGTAGGGTTTTCCTGTCCTATTTTGTCAGGAGCTAGGGTTTCACTACACACGCAGCGGTTTCAAACAACCTCACATCGGGTAAGCAACCTGTCCTAGCTTGGAATGGTCACTACGGATTCCGAATATGCACTAGGTCAAATGGTCAAAGGGGTGCCCCGGTAAAACCGGGGTTTGTGTTCCCATATTGGCAGAGCCCGCAACCGGTCAGCCTTATGGCATGCTTTGACAAAGTCAAGCCTCTGACAAACCGCTCAGGAATAGCAGATGGCCAACACGGTGTCTAGGCGCACCAATGCACATGCAATGCAAAGAAACACATAAGTGAAATCAAAACAAGATATCACGAGTTCGAGTCAAGCTCTCTAATCTCTCCAGCAGAGTCTCCAGAAACTATGGACGCGCCCCGCGTGAGGGCCTCACCCCACAGTTCGGACTCAATTTTGTCACGGTTCTTAATCTGAACCAAAGAGTCCAAATCCGGCAAATCGTTTTGAGAAAACAGATTTTTTTGAAAGAAATGCCAAACATGGACTGCTTTGCCAGATACAGAGTCACCACCTAAATATTTTTTAATGGGAGAATTTAGGAAACCCTGACTCGTTTGCCTAAGGCCACGTGTCCGTTATTACCAAAGTTGCCTCGGCTCGGGAACTTGGGTACGATTGGGGAAGGTTAGCTATGAGCACCCCCTCTCGCCCGATCCGAAGATCGGCCTCTACTAACCATGATATCCGATTTTGAAAACGTTATGTGTTCTTATTCTGGTTAATTAGCTAGAATTACTATGTGATGCGCACAACACAAAAGTATTGACTAGATCGCCTAATTTGAAACGAAGCATTGCATATCCGTTTGTCTGAAAAACGTTTGAAATTTGCTACTCGCAAGTAGGCTAAAACACGGATTTCAATGAGTTGTTCCAACTCAAACAATCCAACCTTCACCCACAGGTATTCAGGCAGTTTATATCACATAAGCATCTAGCCACATGGTAAGCATGCTGTCATGGCAAACACTCACACTCATGCAAGGTGCTAAAGCACAAAAGCTTACCGAGTTCTCCGAGCCAAAACAAGGAACATGTTAGCAATCATGCATGATCCAAGTCCATGTTAAGTGGCTAATGCAACGCATACAGAATGTTGCTAGAATAGGCTCGGCTAGTCCTAGGATGGCATGTGGGATGCAACAAGTAGCACGTATTCAAGTTAGATTTGAAATACTATGCAGTTAACGTGATGCGCCGAGCCCGGTGCATGCAATATTAATGAATGATGCACGCATGCATAGCATAAGGTATGCTAAAGTAAATATGCCCTAATACTAACCATCAAAAGCAGGTAAGTAAAAGGGAGAAAGAAGTGGGGGTTGGAAGACACGCACACACGCACCCACACTTATTACAAATTCGCCCTCACTCGGAGGGACCAAAAGAATAATACAATTAATTAACCTACAAGCTAATTAATTACTACAGACCAATTAAACTAGTTAAGCAAATAACTAATCTAATTTAAGCAATAAACAGCCTCGGGAAGAGGGTCCAATGCAATGCGTGCTCGGCTCCGCTCGGAAGTCCACTACCATGCACAAGTTGCCTCTGTTTTCCCTACCTGGCACCTTTGAAAATTGCACAAACTCCAGGGTTGCTTCTATGAGTGCTGTGGAACACCACCGGCCATGAGGAATGGTCACCGGCCATGGGAAATGGTCACCGGCCACTGATGGATGGCCGGTCGGCACTTCAGATGGCCGGCCGGCCAAAGCTTCCTGCAGAATCTTGTTTTGACAGCAGCAGAGGGCAAAACAAAGCATGGCAATACATTTCAAGCAAATGTGTGCACCAACATATTCCTTATCATGTTTATGACTCAAAGGGACATGGTTCTCGATTCCCGGACCACCAATTGCGCATTTCAATGCGTGATGGCCCAAGAAACCAAGTATGCATTTTGATTTTAAATGAAATACAATGCACATAAATAAACAAAGGGGCTCAACCTCTATCATACTCAACTTCAAGAGGTGAAGCATGCATGCCAATGCAATGCAATCCTAAGCATGTGAACCTAAGTGTGCAAAATGAGCATGCAAACAAGCAATGTATGTTAGGCACACAACCTAGGTAAAGAAGCATGCAAGACATGAAGCAATGCGAGCAACAATTATGCAAGATGCAATATGGGTGTTCAAGCATGCAAGCAAGCATGTGAATTCATTCAATCATGCAACAACACACAAGTATGCAACAACACACAAGGTTAGCATGCACCTACATGCGAACTATGGACTTAAACTAATTTAGGTAGCCCCCAAACAAGCCTAAAACAGTGGCCAAATGCTATGGAAATGAGGGCCAACACACACACATACATGCACATGTTGATGGGCCAACACTTAAGCATATAGAGACAACTTTTAAGCACACTTAAAAGGAGAACAACATGGACAAGTGGCATGCAATGTAAGCTCTGAAAACATGTAGGAAATGATGCCAAATCAACCTACTAATACAAGCTAAGCATGCAACCAAGCCCAAGAACCTAAAGCATGATCATGTGACACATGAAGTAAATGACCAAAATGAACCAAAACAGTCCCAAATCATGCTAAGGCAAGCCTCAAAAACCATTTAGATGGTGTCTAAATGTCCTACACATGGGGGGCATGCACAAATACTTAAACATGGAGCATACAACACAACCTCTTGAAGCATCAAAGGAGTATCAAATGCAAGCATGCAAGCATGTCACAAGGATTGAAATGGCATGATAAGTGGTTCCAAACCACTGAAATAATGCAAGTAAAGCATGCTACACACCCACACACCTAAGTCTAACAAGCCAAAATGCAAGGTGGCTACACTAAGCATGTCATGGTCGGCCAAAACAACCAAAAACAGAACTTAAGCATGCTAAAACAAACATAAAAGCTTCACAAAGCTAAGCCTAAATCATGCTAGAACAAGGGTCAAAACCTAAAGCATGTTAAGGCCAAAACATGGCATTACAAGACATGTATGCAAGGCATGCAAGGTGTGTCTAAACCAAGTAAAAAACGAGCTATATTATGACATAATAAGCACAAAAAAACAGCTAAGGCATGGCCAACATACACTTAAACATGGTGCTCATTAATGAGGTAAAAATGGCTCTTTTCAAGGACAACAAGGAAAGGTGATGGCCCTCTCCTTCTTGGGACCTCAAGGCACCATCCTTACTAGTGAAATCCCTCAAGATTTCAGTGGTGAGGAGGCCCAAACAAGGTGGTCCCGGAGCTCACCAAAATAGCACAAAAATGAAGCCTAACAAGGCTTAAGAGGGGTCAAACAACCTCAAACCACAAAACACTCTTAACAACTATTTAGAGTAGGCAAAAACAAGACTTTTATATGTTATACACCAAGTCTAAAAACAGTTGCAAGGCAGGCTAAAGAGCTATGCAAAAATGGGGAATAAAAAGGGTAAGTTCTTACCCTTGTTGACCTTCTTCAAAAATGATGGACCAGCAGCTTCTTTAGCTCAAACCAGCTCCAAAACTTCAAGAATAGCCTCTTAGTACCTCAGTAGCTAAAGGAAGGTGTGATGGTGGGTGTTTGTGTCCAAAAGTAAGACCAAACACACACAAAACACAAGAGAGGGGGAGATATAGATATATGATAGATACACAACCCAAACCCGAAAACCAGAGCCCTCTGAAAATGTTGTCTAACATAAAAGAGGGAGAAGAGGCTTCCTCTTATAGAAGATTCAATCTTGTAAAGCTTCCAAGACAAGCTAACAAGGTTGAAATCCCTCCATACACGTATATGAAGGGGAGCAAAGGTAGGTGCCAGCTATCACAGCTGGCACAAAAATATCTGCAAAAGCAGATGAACAGTGGTCGGCCAGCCAAAAATGCAATTTGACCAAAAAAGATGGCCGGTCGACCATCTATAGTGCCGGCCGGCCAAACATTTGGCCGATGGCAACAAAACACAACCAGTGGCCTCAAGCCATGGCCGGTGGAGTGTAGGGATGGCCAACAAGCCATTCCCTACCCCCCAAAGCAAAAACACAAGTGTTTGGTGTAAAACCAAACACAAAACAGTCAAGTCGAGAGATCCTAAGGCAAGGCGCGTAGCTGAGACCTTCAGGAACTCAAGATGAACACAAACATGGATGATCACCGAGTGTTCAAATGGTGACGTCCAAGTCTTGAGGACGGTTAAAAATGGGGTGTCTACACACCCACACATACATATATATATATATATCTATCAGCATCATCAACAATCATCATCACACACACATATATATATACATACATACATACATATATATAGAGAGAGAAAGAGAGAGAGAGAGAGAGAGAGAGCTTCACGATATGTTCAGATCGGTGATCGGTGGCAACGGTCACGATCTGTTCACGAGCGGCAGTGAGGGAGAAACAACAGCCATCGGTGTCGTGTGTGAGAGAGTGAGAGAGGGAG
Source organism: Camellia granthamiana (assembly GCA_036172215.1). NCBI lineage: Eukaryota > Viridiplantae > Streptophyta > Magnoliopsida > Ericales > Theaceae > Camellia > Camellia granthamiana. The sequence goes on along the minus strand of CM069908.1, from coordinate 121,692,109 downwards.
GCGAAAGCAGCGGCGGTGAGGGAGCAGCGAAAGCGACAGCCATCGTGTGTGAAAGAGAGAGGGAGGGGAAAGCAGCGGCGATGAGGGATAAGCGACACTGCCGTCGTTGTGAGAGAGAGAAAGAGAGAGAGAGGGAAGCGAAACCCTAAGTCGTGAGAGAGAGAGAGAGAGAGAGAGAGAGAGAGAGAGAGAGGCCCAACACTTCTGTGAGTGTGTGAATGAAGTGAATGAGAACCAAACCTAAGCACACATATATATATACTGGGCATAATGGTAATTTTACATCGGGCCTATTCAGGGCTCGGGGGGGCGGGGCCAGGCCGGGTTCGGGGCTAGGATATGTTTCCCCGTCCCCGGTCCCAACATCATCGGGGATTTTTTTTTTAATACCATCCTCGGCCCGTGGGGGATATTTTTCGGGGAATAACCGCTCAATTCGGGGTCGGGGGGTTGGGTCACCGTCGGGCCGGGTTCAGATTGCCATTCCTATATAGGGATGAAAATATATTTGTGAGTTCTGTTTGAGATTTATCCAATCTATATGAAGGAGTGTTTTTTTGTGAGTTTTGAGATTAGTTGAGGGAGGTGTACTTGGTCATTAAAATAGAGAAAAAAAAGAATGAAAATACACTTACAATCCCTTTGGATGCAGCTAGTAGAACAAGCATCATAACAATCGACCTGCGATTAGACGCCATCCATGAACGACGACGATATTAAGAATACTACCAAACATAATACCATCATCTTCTTCTTCTCCGCCATCATCCCCTTCCCCTTTTTTCTTCTGTATGTGTATTTGTTTGTTGCGCAAAAGTAAATCCACTTTCTTTAATTGGTTTCTTTCTTTCTATATATATAGGCCCATTTTGGTATTGGGAACTGTCCTTTATTTATGATGAAATTACTGACATGTCATAAAATTATTAAAAATTATGGCAAATTATAAATACATTTTTTGAAATTTACTTAAAATACAAATTATTCTCTGTGATTTGAAAAATTATAAACACCACCTTGCTAGTATTTTTTATTTAACAGAATTAATTAAAAAAAATGAAATTCATAATTGCTCTCCTATACAATAATAAAATTACTTAAATTATTAATTGAAATATATTTTTAATATCATTAAAAACTATTAATTAACTTGATAATTTATTAATAAAATTGGTGATTTATTATGAAATTAAAAATCTTAGGAGATAGAATGTAATTTCTAAAATCACAAAAAATTATTTGTATTTTAATCAAATCTCAAGAGCGTATTTGTTATTTAACCTAAAAATTATTTGAGATATTTTCCTTCCTTTATTCATGATGAAATTTCCGACATATCATAAAACTATTTGAGATATTTTCCTTACTTACCGGAATTCTGACAATGGATAATTCTAAGACTTTTCTTAAGTGTGCAACCCTCAAGGTTGCGCACCATGTGCCACTTACACAAAAAGTGTAAGTGGAAGGTGAAAACAAAAAGCAGGACTGAACACAGAAATGCATAAGTGTAAGGCGTAAATTGCACACCATAACAGTACCCATAATTCTATTACACCTATCTCATATATATATATATATAGTTACATTATTTCTTTTAATTATTATCAAATTTCTTCTTTAATTATGATATTATTTTGAGATTTTAGTTACAACTTGTTGTGTTTGGTTATTATTTTTTTTAGTTATAACTCAAAAAATATTAAATTATGTTATTTTCTTTTGTACTTATAATATACATATAATCATAGTCTTTCTCATTTAATATGGACATTTAATATGGACGGTTAATTTTTGACCTGTTACATATTTATGATATAAGATTCATCATATAAGATCTAATACTGTAAGTCTAAATTTTTAGTATTTTTAGAAGGTTTTGTTAAGGACACTTATTAAGGATGTATTAAATATTTTTAACCACCTACATTATCAAAAAGAATAATGTTATATGTATAAATTGATATAATAATTAGTGTAGATGTGACATAATTTTAAAAGTTATAGGTCTGTTGGCTTTTTGGCTTTCGAAGATTATTTTTGTAATTGCGAGCGTGCCAGCAAGGATCAATCAGTCCTTATAGAAAATTAATTGCTAACCAATTATCAGACGATTGTGTTTTAATTCTTTCAGTCTCAATGAAGAAGACTTTTACTGGTGGCTTGATTTAGGAAATTTAAACAAGATAACAATTAAATGAAGAACAATTGAAGCATTTCATTAAAAAAATGAAAAACTTACAATAATCCAAAACTCAGTCTCGTGGAGGTTTACAGCAACAATCTACTACTCGAAACTACTCCTATGAACGAAGTGCAGTGCAGGAATTTAAAGTATAGGAATGTAAAGAACAGGAAATGTAAGACTAAAAATGTAAAACTGGAAATGTGAAATAAGTAGAATAAGACTGGTTTTTTGGATCTGAGTCAGGGGGCTTTTTCTGGGGCCTTCTCTGCTATTTATACTTCTCAAGAATGACCATCGAACTGCAATTCCAACCATCGAACTGCTCCTCCATAATCGCTGATCATGTTGCCTTGTAATTAGCTCCACTATGCCATCACTTGCAGTTGGTCTTCCCTCCTAAATTTGAATTTAAATGTGAGTAACCGTTGAAGCCACATCACTTTGTATTTCTTTGTTGATCCACTGCTACTCAGATCTCATAACAACCAATACTAACTGCCACGTGTACGATCAGGTTCGAAGACTTGAATAATTTCCCTGTATTACCCTTATTTTGCCACGCGTCGAATTGTAATTGGCTTGTACAAAATATGTAGCCAACATTACCCCCCGCACTAATATACCCAATACTTGGTGATATTAGTGGATCAAGGTCTTTTACCCACGTCTTAGAACGTGCATGGGCTTTGTATTCTTCTAGAAATGCAACTGTCATTCATCATCTACATTAACTCCCCTTCAATCTTTTGAACACCCCCACCACCTTAGTATTCGAACAGATCGATACATTTTTATGGCCGAATCAATTTCCTCCTCCATTGATCGAGCACACGAAGAGTCATCTGATGATGCTGTTCCTCCTCGAAAGAACCTCCATGCATTAATTAGCCACATTTACCCACTTTTCTATATTCAGGTCATTGATGCATTTGCAAATTATCAACCCTTGGACTACGAACACATTGCCCTTAATCCTTTGATTCAGAAACTTACAAATATGGACATGGGAAATTCTTCTTCTGACTCACCCTTGGACTACAAACGAACTGCTATCAATCCTTTGATTCTGAGAGTTGCAAATATCGACATGGGAAGTTCTTCTTCACAACCCTCTGCATGGGATAAGGCTGCAGCTTCTTCTTCCTCTGGGACTTCTAACTGGACACACTGGTCAAAACCTGAGGCCTGTGATTTAAGGGAGCGAATCAACCATCACTTTGTCGAGTTTACTAACCCTTTAGAGTTCCCTTCCTATGCGCGAAGCTCGGTGGTCTATCCTTATGTGCCCATCGATCATCGACGCAGTTTGGAGGAAAATTTGCTTGTAGCATGGTATACATCCTCCATGCCTACAAAGATAGTGCACGCTGCCCGACGCCTCGAAGAGGCACAAGGGTACAATCCATCGTTCTTAGCCCAGAAGGCGAAGCTTTGCTTTTCTGACTGGCTCGATTATATTAATGCCCTTGTTCCTTCTGCCCTTGTTCCTCCTCCTGAAGTGGAGACTTCCATACTTCTCCTCCGCCAACTCCTTGTTGGACAAAGAGACTGAGGCTTTCCCTCTCCGCGGATAAGGTCTTTCCACCTTACAAGCCTCCACCTCCCCCTACTCCAGCTGAGCGGAAACAAACCCAATTCCTGCTTGCGGCCTTCTCTCACTTGCCTTTCAGTGTTCTTGAGGACGAAGTCCCTCTCAAGAACCTTCGATGGGCTTGTGATATTCTAACTCGGGGTCATGTCCTCAATCCCCTCGCCTAAGCAGAGCTTCACATGTTTTTGGACCAGCTCCCATTGCTTCTCCACTGGCATCGGACCTCTATGGCCACCACACAATCTTTAGACCAACTCTCGTCCCTTCGAGTTCATGCCTAGTATGAAGCAGAGAACTTCATTGAAGAATTCGATGATTTCAAGAATAAAGATTATGCGTACTGGGATAACTTGGATATAGAGGAATTGGAACAAGGATTGAGAGAAACAGCATTCAAAATAAAGGCTGAAGAGCTCTTTTATGAACTGATAGCACATCAACTTATGCAGTCAATCCTAGAAGAAATAGAGGATAGAATAAAGAAAGAACAGAAATTCATTGATCATAGTTGGACCAAATTTCATGATCTTGTTATTTATTCTATTCCCTACTATTATGAGCTTGAATTTGTACCCAAAGAGGGCCATTCAATGTAATTGCTTTTGCTTTAATACAACTAAGACTTTTCTTTGTTTGGCATTGTTTCGTCTTGTCTCCATTTGTCTTTAAAAGCAAATTTAGGGCTTCGAACTGGACAATCTTATCCTTCGAATCTGGACTCAATCATTTTAAACGAAACACTACAAAAAACCAACATGAATTTTTTCCAATTTATGGAATAAAGTTGACAATTTTGCTGATTTTATTTGGAATCAGTGCTTCGAATTTTAACAATCTGACCCCTTAAAGCTTGTTTTCATCATAACCAACATATGGCCATGGTTAGTATGATCAATCAATTTTAAATTGTCCTTCTTTCCTTCGAACAACAATCCAAAAAATATGGAAGCTCCTTCTGAGGGTTGCACTGTTTTAGTTCGAAAAGACAATCTCTTTTTGTATATATATATAAACCAACTAATGGTTTTGATGTTTCGAATACCAATTCCCATCTTTAAGGAGTCTCAAGTTTTGCTTTGAAGGACATTACTTTCATTAAGAAACCTAAAACAGGTCTTTAATCCCTTTGAAGTAAACAAATACTTGAGTATTCTTACATCTTTAAGTATGGAATGTGCTTCGAAGCCGGCTTCTCTGTTTCGAAGCCGTTGTTATTTGACTTTTGGCACAAAAATCTGGTTTTTTATATTTCGAACACCAATTCCCATCCTTAAAGGGTCTCAAGTTTCACTTTGAAGGACATTATTTTCATTAAGAAACCTAAAACAGGTCTTTAATCCCTTTGAAGTAGACAAACACTTGAGTATTCTTACATCTTTGAGTATGGAATTTGCTTCAAAGCCGGCTTCTCTGCTTCGAAGCAATTGTTATTTGACTTTTGGCGCCAAAATCTGGCTTCGAAGCCAAATATTTTACTTCGAAGCTGGTATCAACATCTGGGATGTGTTTTTCCCTCCAAAAGTATCAATGTTGAAGGAAACTCTTCTTATTCGTACTTTTAGTACTTAACGAATTACGCGATATATCTTTCAGATACAAAGGCTTTTAAAACCCTTTTATTTTGTGCTCTGAAATCACTTGCTCGCTCAACACACAAACCCTGTATCTCTACCGATCTTCCACTTCTTTTTACTCCATTTCCCAGCTTCGTCATCTGAGAAAGCGTTCTATCAATGGCTTCTTTTTCATTGAAAGTGCCAGTTATAAAGCGTCCCAGCCCGTCTGTAGCCCTGAAAAGGTTCATTGATACAGAATGTGAAAAGTACAGGGCTGGGGAGAAAAGTGCCATCAACGAACGCATCTTCATCCCTCGTCGTCATGTGCAACAAGACTATGTGCTTGGTCCCATATTCAAGGAGATTCTTACTGAGCTTCCAGCTCTATATCCTCGTCTAGAAGACCATTGTCTCCTTTACGAAGATGGCCTTAACTGGAGGAACTAGAGGATGAACCGCCCCCACCGATGCTGGCCCACGGTGAGACCGGAGTGGCAAGAATGGTATGATCGAGTTGTCCCTAATAGGACCTTTGACCTTCAAGAACTCTGCCTTCTCGACGCCCTCCGACTATCCAGGTTAACCATCTCAGAGGACCCTTTCTTAATTCCTGTTGCCCTGTGCTTTTGGAATTCTGCTTTTAATTTCTTTCAATTTAGATGTGAGATGATGGCCCCTACTGTTCTTGACATTTGCCACCTATTAGGATTATCCCCCATTGGAACCCCCATTGGACCAGATTATCCTGACCTAGCAGTCCCCTTTTCCCTCCCCTCTCTTAACTCATCCTATAATGACTTCGTCAAGGCTGAGAATAAAAGAGAGGGTCCTGTGACTGATAGGGAATTCTTTTCTTTCCTACTATATTGGCTTTGCAAGTTCCTTTTCTGCACTTCTTCTCAAAGAATCATGCCTGAATTTCCCCCTCTTGCCAAAGCCCTTGTTTTACAGAAGAATGTGGCTTTAGCTCCATACGTCCTAGGTCACGTATATAGAGCCTGTTCTCTCTTCTGTGAGAAACCCTTAGATGCCAATCAAGTGGGGCCATTTTGGATTCTTCAGCTTTGGCTTTTTGCTTATTTCACTGAGTTACAATCCAAATGCCTTAAATTTTTTGAGCCAAACCCTCCTACTCATGGCATGAGACTAGCCAATGCTTCACTTTATCCTTCTACCTTTGTTTTTTACTTCTCTTTCTTCCACCAGCTTCCAGCTTCTCCTCCTTCTTACAGCTTTCGTCCCTTCGAACCCATTACCATTGGCCTATCTTGGTTGAAGAACTTCCTAAGTGATAGGTTCTGTGCTTCACCTGTTCATAAAGATATATGGGCTTCTATTCTGCTCCCTAAAGAATTATTCATTGGAACCATGAACCCCAGAGCTTACAAATGCATTGCTGAGCCCTATTGTCCTGCTCAATTTGCTAGACAATTTGGCATCTCACAAGGGGTCCCAATACCTCTCTGCAGTAACACCAATCTAAGTCTTACCACCAGGGATTTGAAAGTTCGAAGGTCCAGACTAGAAGAGGCAACTTCTAAGTTTATACAAGACTTGGTCGAATTTGAGTACATCATTTTCCTTCCTCAAGTTAACCTGTTGAAGAGGTACCAAAACTGGTGGGTGACCAATATGGAAGTATACTTGGCCATTTCTCCTCAAGATCTACTAATGGTGTTGGATGTGCCCAAGCCCAAAGGAGCTAGAGTTGTTACTTCTTCCACTGTTCTTACCACTCTTATGCCTACCACCACACAGTCTGCTCCTGTTGCCTCAACTCCTCCTAGAGTTACTCAGGCTGCCTCGAAGAAAGGTAAATACCCTTGTTTTCTTTTTTCTCCTTTTGCCTTCTTTATAATGCTTTTAGCATTATCTTTAGTTCTTCTTTTGTGAAGGTGGTGCGGGTGCCTCACAGAGAGATTCTCCTCAGAAGACCCAAGCTTTACAGCTCCTCAGGAGCAAACAGCAAAAGAAGAAAAGGAAACTCTTGCTTGATCCTGTAAAGGAAGTGCTTGAAGTTCAATCAGCAGAAGAAGAAGAAGAAGAAGATCAAGAGCAAGAGACACTCGTACAAAGAAGAAAAAGAGCAACTGTCTCTCCTTCTGATTTGGATCAAGATCCCACTCATGAGACAACTGCCAGAGTAGTAGAGGAACTCACTTCTAAGGAATCTGAATCCCAGATTGAGGAGAGAGAAATTGAGAAAGAGCAGGCAACACCAATACCGAGAAAAAAGAGAAGGAAGATGACTGTCTCCCATTTTGATTTGGTCGAAGACCCTATTCATGAGGCAGCCGCCAAAGCAGTAGAGCAGGAATATTCTAAGGCCATAATTGTTTTTGAGAGAGCTGAGAAGAGACGACAGCAGCAATTCTTAAGAAATGAGGTTGCTGCTGCTGATGCAACCCAAGGAGAAATTGTAAGGAGGCAACATATTGCTGAGCACTATTCTCTTCGCAACCCTCCCATTGTTGTTACCACTTCTGAAACAAGTAACTTCTTTCATGTCTCTATTTTTTTTCCTTGTCCATTTCTTGGTATTTGAGACTTGACATTACTTTGTACTTCTTCTTTTGCAGCGACAACTACTGAGCCTATTTTTCCAATAAGGACTCCCTCACTTTCAGTTGAAGTGGAACAAACTCAAGATGTGGAGACTATTCAAATAATTCTGCCACTTCTAAGCCCTATATTTCCTATACCCTTCCTAAGGCCAAGTATTCCTGCATCACTTTCTTTTGGCTTAATTCCATATCTCCCTTGCTTGTCTTTTGATCTATCGCAGTTTAATTCTCTTTCGAGCCTTACTCTTCTTTCTCCTCCTAAGGAAGTTTCAGCTATTACCTTCTTTTCGATGGTAGCTGATTCCCTTGTAAAGGGTGCTGGCAGCTCTCCAACTTGTAGTTTATTACCTTTGCCTAGTTATAGCCCTTCTTCCCTTGATTTATTGGTGGCTAGAACCATAGAGACTGCTGAAGATGCTCCACCCATTTCTCCTATCCCTATGCAGTCCTTCATGCCTTCCACCAAAGCCCTTTCTGCCCCATTCATATCCACAGATGAGATAGACATTTTTGAAGCAAGACTAGCTAGTCTCTTCGACCTGCCTTCTACCTCTCCAATGGCTAGTGATGAGACTGAGCAATTAGTTTTGGCTGATTCTTTACTAGAAATTTTTAAGAGGTCTTCTTCCAGTAGTAAGCCTTCTTCACCTCTGATAGACTTGGACAACTGCCTGGAGCTGTTGACATCCTTTTCAAGGATTCCCTTCGAGGCCTTAGAGAGACCTATACTAAGAAATGGCTTCCTTCAATGCTGCAAAATTGTTGAGCAATCTGGCATGACTGTCTCAAGCCATTTGTCCCAGGCTGCAGCCACTATTGATTTCTATATCAACATTTGCCATGCTGCCAAGGCTGCAGATGAGAAATTAGTTGAAGATCAGAACTTTGTTTCCACAGTGCATACTGAAGTATCAGAACTAAAGGAACAACATTCTTCTATTTTCCACTTTTGAACTCAACTACTGGAGAAGAAAGCTCGACTTGAGGATGAGCTATCTGCAGTGAACCAGGCCTTAATCCGAACTGACACCAAACTGCAGATCACCAACCAAGGACTGGCTGACCAAAAGGAGGAAATGACCACAGCCATCCAGTTGTTCTCATCATTTAAGAATATAACATCCATTGTAAAAGAACAACTGAGACATTGCAATGATTTCTGGGCCAATTTATGGTAGAATGTATTCAATTCTTTATGAAGAACAAATTCTTATTTATCATTTGAGTATTCTGGTGTTCTTGTACTTAATGTTTATTTTATTCCTTGTGTTTCTCAAATGGTTGGAAAATAAGTCTTCAAATATCTGCCATTAATCTTTTTGGGATGTATGTATCCATTCAAATTTCTCAAATGATATGCTCCAAAAGGCAGGACTCTATGAACTTGATATGGTCCTTCCCAATTAGGTGACTGTGAGAGCCGAATAAGTAGAAGAGTCAGAAGATGCGTACCGCAGAAATCAGATACTATTCGGCTTCATATTGCGTGACTAGGACGCCGAATACATTAGGAAAGCCGAATATACGGAGGTCAGTAGCTCCGAATGAATAAAAGGGGAATGGGATAAAAGTAGGCTCAAGCCCCGAGGCCTAAAAAGCAAGTATAAATACAAGAACCACAGATTTAGAAAGGTATGTAAAAATCACTTCACTTAACTTAGAAAACAAGCTATCCTGAGTGTCTGAACTAACTTGTCCGTCGGAGTGCTAATTCCGGCACCCTCGACCGGAGTGTTTGCATCTTTTCAGGCGACTAGCTGAGGATCACTAGCGTCTCCCAGGATCTGAAGAGTATTTCCAAACCACTTCCCACAATTGTCGCCGTCTATGGGAATACTCAAATACATCCATAGCAGGCGTGACTGAAGATCCTCTGATAGCCATTGACGAGACCGCACAAAGAGATGACCTCATTCCAGCAAACTCGCTTGGACCAAAAACCATCGCAGCAAGACTTGCCTTGGACCTCTGCTCATATTCAAACCCAACGCAAAAGACAATACAAGCGACCATGGCACAAGCTAGGCAAACCAAACAGAGGTTGGACAACATCATCGCTGAGAATGAACGCCTTCGTCGCGATCTGGCCTCGGCAATAGCAAAATCCAAACAAACGGTGCGCTAGGCTTCTGAGCGACCCCCGAGGGGCAGATGATCGACGATCTCCGGCCCGACAGCAAGAAACTAACGGCCGCTATGCCTCAACAGATCGTCTTGAGGAGTTGGCAAAGGATGAGCGCCTCCACCGATGCGTCTGGAGGAGTGTGGTCGAAACACCTGCCCTTCTGAAGGATGCATTTCCGCTTGACACCGTCCACATGATATACAGCCTGCCAGCAGCCCCGGCCGTGCATGCGATCCAATCACATCTAGGCCCCCAACAGCAACTCACGTCAGCAAAGCGGCCCCGAGAAACGCCAAGTATTACCTTTGATGATTCTGATTTGATCGCTGTAACACTCCCTCACATCGATCCGTTGGTTGTTGAGCTACGCATAAACCAGTTCATCGTCGAACGCATTCTTATCGACCAGGGCAGTACCTCGGAGGTTATGTATTATAAAACCTTCACCAAACTCGGATTCAACGAGTCAGACCTGACTCTGGCTCCTTATCCACTATTCGGCTTCAATGCCACTCTAGAGTACCCATTGGAAAAGATCAGCTTACCCGTTCGGGCAAGTTCCAGAACGGTGGACATGGAATTCTTGGTCGTCAAGTTGCCATCGCCGTACAATCTCATCATGGGGTGATCGTGGTTGCATACCTTGTAGGCCGTCCCAAGCACCTATCATCAACTGCTACGTTTCCCAACAGAACACGGCATTGAGCAAATCCGCAGATCCCAGAAATCGGCGCAAGCATGTTATCTCCTTGCCACCAGAACGCCAAAGGAACTGCAAGTAAACTCCATTGAGGTGCCGAATCGGGAGATCCTGGATGACGTTGGGCGGTATCCAAATGAGAAGGCCACGGAAGATTTAGACCGAGTTGACATTAATGGAAGCCCAGAAAAGTTCTTCATGATCGGCGCCTCTCTGAATTAGGCCGACAGGTAGCAGCTGATCTCTTTCTTGCTCAACAACCTTGACGTCTTTGCGTGGACTCCGTACGAGATGCCGAGAATAGACCCGTCAGTTTCACAGCACCATCTGAATGTCGATCCGAAATGTAAGCCGATCATTCAGAAAGGCCGACAGTTAACCGCGGAGCACACTGCCGCCGTTGTTGATGAGGTAGACAGACTGCTTGACGCCGGGGCAATTAGAGAGGTCACTTACCTTACGTGGCTCTCCAATACAGTGGTGGTGAAGAAGAAAAATGGGACTTGGTGAGTGTGCGTCGACTTCATGGATCTGAACAAAGCTTGCCCCAAAGACTGTTTTCCTCTACCTAGAATCGACCAGCTTGTCGATGCGACGGCACGTCACCAACGCATGAGCTTCCTCGATGCTTACAGAGGCTACCATCAAATCGCCATGCATCCAGATGATCAGGACAAAACTGCCTTCCTCACCCCAAGAGGAACCTATTGCTACAAAGTTATGCCATTTGGGCTGAAGAATGCAGGGGCAACCTACCAAAGATTGGTCACCGCCATGTTCAAAGAGCAACTCGGCCACACTATGGAAGTATACATCGACGATATGGTGGTCAAGTCAAAAGAAGAACAGAATCACATAGCCGATCTAGAGAAAACATTCAGCATCTTACGCAAATACAGAATGAAGCTGAACGCTTCCAAGTGTGCGTTCGGAATCGGCTCTGGCAAATTCCTGGGTTACATCGTCAATCACCGAGGAATTGAAGCCAACCCGAGGCAAGTCACAGCAATCTTGGAACTCGGCTCCCCTCGTTCAGTAAAAGAAGTCCAAAAGTTGATGGGGATGGCCGCTGCACTCAACAGGTTCATCAGCCGGTCTATAGATCGCTGCCGACAATTCTTCCAGACACTACGGTAGGGTAAGGCTTTTGAATGGTCCGCCGAATGCGAGTCAGCCTTCAACAGACTCAAGACCTACCTCCGCTCAATACCTCTCTTGACAACACCCACCACTGGTGACCTGCTTATCCTATATCTTGCAGTTTCCGATAGGGCCGTCAGCGCCGTACTATTAAAAGAGGAGGAGAGGGAGCAACGGCCAGTGTATTATGTGAGCAAGGCAATGGTTAACGCCGAAACACGCTACCTTCCGCTGGAAAAACTCATCTTAGCCCTAGTCATGGTGGCAAGAAAACTGATGCATTACTTCCAGGGACATAGCATCGGGGTGCTAACAAATTATCCCTTCCGATCAGTACTACGGAGTGCAAAAGCATCGGGACGTGTTTCAAAATGGGCTCTTGAACTTGGCCAATACGACATTCAGTTTTTACCTAAAACCGCAATCAAGGGGCAGGTGTTGGCCGACTTTGTTGCCGAATTCACCGGCGAGCTTGCCAACCTCAAACCTAATGAAGTTCGACCAAAGGCTGAAGTTCTACCAAAGCCGAACTGGAGAATTTATGTCGGGGATATTTGGCAATTATACTGTGATGGATCATCTAACCAAAGGGGCAGTGGCGCCGGAGTTGTAATCATGTCTCCAAACAGCGCAGTAATTGAGCAGGCCGTCAAGTTTGGTTTCGAAGCATCAAATAACGAAACCGAATACGAAGCCCTTCTAGCCGATCTGCGGAATGCGCACCTTCTCGGCGCTCGGCATCTGCTTGTGTTTTGTGATTCAAAATTGGTAATCAATCAGCTAAAGGGGGAGTACGCGGCAAGAAACGACCGTATGGCAGCCTACATGAAAACGGCCAATTCCTTGCTGGCAAAATTTGACCATCACGAACTAAACCAAATAACACGCGACCAGAACACACACGCGGTGCCTAGCCTCCGCCATCAATTCCGAGATCAAACAGACCATCGAAGTAGGTTTCATCCCAAAGCCGAGTATTGGCCCTTCGGAGGAAATCCATGTCAACATTATAGAATCTGCACCAAGCTGGATGGACCCCATTGCTGCATTCCTCTCTTCTGAACAACTCCCAGAGGACAAAAAAGAAGCACACAAGCTGCGAAATAAAGCCCTGCGATACTACCTAGATCCGCAAGGAGGGCTTTACAAAAAGTCCCTCTCTGGTCCATATTTAGAATGCGTGCACCCCGACAAAGTGGAGGAACTTCTGACAGAAATACATGAGGGCAGTTGTGGTGCCCATTCCGGTGGACGCTCCCTGGCCCATCGAGCTATAACACAGGGATACTATTAGCCGACAATGAGAGCTGACGCGGAGAGTTATGTAAAAAAATGCGAACAGTGTCAAAAGTTCTCCCCATTAACCTATCTGCCTGCCGAAGGGTTGAACTCTATCACCAGTCCCTGGCCGTTTGCCCAGTGGGGACTTGATATCGTGGGACCATTGCCCAGGGCCCCAGGGAACAAACGATTCTTAATCGTCGCGACAGACTACTTCACAAAATGGGTCGAAGCGAAGGCTTTAACACCTATACGAGATGCCGACATTAAACGCTTTGTATGGGGAAACATCATAACACGATTCGGCATTCCCAGAGCTCTCATCTCAAACAATGGCACCCAGTTCGATTGTGGCGTATATCGAGAGTTATGCAGCAAATATGCCATTCGGCCTTACTTCTCGACACCGGCCTACCCCCAAAGCAATGGTCAAGCCGAAGCCTCTAACAAATCCATCTTGGACGGCATCAAAAAGAGGCTGGAAAAAGCTAAAGGCAAATGGGTTGAAGAATTGCCGAGTGTGTTGTGGGCTCATCGTACTACGCCGAGAAGATCCACTGGAGAAACACCATTTGCTCTATGCTTTGGAACCCAGGCAATCTTACCCCTGGAAATCGGCCTCCCAACTCTAAAATCGCAAGTTTTTGATATGGGCCGAAACGACATGATGCTTGCCCTGGATCTGATTCTAATCAAAGAACGAAGAGACCGCGCCCTGGCATCCATGGCACGGTATCAGCAGCAGCTCGCCAAGTCGTATAATCAGCGAGTTCAGTTGCACCGATACACGCTAGGAGAGTTTGTCCTAAAGAAGGTACTTCTAGCCGACCGAAGACCGGCCGATGAAAAATTGGGTCCAAACTGGGACGGCCCCTATCAGATAGAATCCATCGCAGGAACAGGGGCATATCGGCTCTCAGATATGTTAGGAAGAAACCTGCCACGGCCTTGGAATTCAACACATTTACGAAAATTCTATCATTGACCCGACTTGTGGGCTTGATACTTGTACATGTCCCACCTTTGCAATACAAAGTTTCTCGTTTTCTCAAGCTCGCTCCTAAGCCTTGATTAATAAGGGCCGATTAAGCCTTCCAGGGCCAAAACAAAGACTCCGGATTCGGAGCGCCCTTCGTGGATATCACGATTGGCCAAAATAAAGCCTCCGGATTTGGAGCCCCTTTTGGTACATGACACCTTAGGGCCAACAAAGACTCCGGATTCAGAGCGCCCTTCGTGGATATCACGATTAGCCAAAGCCTCCGGATTCGGAGCCCCTTTTGGTACATGACACCTTAGGGCCAACAAAGACTCCGGATTCGGAGCGCCCTTCGTAGATATCACGATTGGCCAAAGCCTCCGGATTCGAAGCCCCCTTTGGTGCATGACACCTTAGGGCCGATTAAGACTCCGGATTCGGAGCGCCCTTCGTGGATATCACGATTGGCCAAAGCCTCCGGATTCGGAGCCCCCTTTGGTGCATGACACCTTAGGGCCGATTAAGACTCCGGATTCGAAGCGCCCTTCGTGGATATCACGATTGGCCTTTTTGAGAGATGCATTCGAACCACTTTATTGGCCGAATAAATATTCACTGAGAATCGTTCTTAATATAAGCCGGTCAATGCATGTTTAAACATTTACGCCGCGCGATATAAAACCTGCCAGTAAGTTGAAATAATACGATTAATTAAGCACATAACATTTCAAGACCAAATACAAACATTGAAAATAAAAGAAATTCTATTTATTCGGCGTGAAGTCTTCTCGCGTTCCAAAGTCTATTCATTCGGCACCCTCATCGTCACTCTTCTCAATTTCGAAATCGGAATAGGATAAGTAATGGCGATGGTACAAGGGCGAGGCCGAATCAATGCCCACGGCTTCGAGAGCTTTCTCGGTTTGAAGGGCCTTGATCCAGCCGTGCTTGAATCCACGATTTTCACATCAACAGACCTCCTCGGCAAGGTCCTGTTTGGACCCTCAGGCCGTCCTAAAACCCTTTTTCATAACCCAAGGTCCGTTGGGTCACTCTCTCCGCAACAACCAATTTAGATTGACCGGCCGCCACCGACGCGCTCATTTGAACATTCTTCAGCAGCCGAAGCTCACGCTCAGCATTTTCCGCGCGAATCTCCAGACTGCGATTCCTTTCGTCCTTTTTCTCGCTCTTACGTCGCGCTTCCCACAGACGCATGCCAACTTCATAAGCAGTATATAGTCCTTTCACGGCCCCATGTATGCCGTCTTGAAATACTTCGAAATCTCGACATCCGACCATTGATTGTTGGACTTCCGGCGGGAATATCTATCGAGCGAACTCGACTGCCACATCTGGGTCTTTAATGATAGAATCTGCCTCCGTCATTGGTCTATTCCTCACAGACACCGCAAAACTCAATGGTCGTGGCATCGCGTCAGGCTCAATTTTCAGACGCAAGCGCGGAGAATTTCCCTGTTGTTGCCTGTCCTTTCGGGGCGATCTGCTTCGATGACTAAGGGGCTGCTGTGTTTCCCGATCCTTGGACGTTCTTCTTTCCGTACGCGCAAGCTCGCTACTACGACTCATTGCGGTGTCTAATTCAGTCAATCTTCGTCCCTCCCAAGTTGCCTGAATGGAAATAAGTAGGGCCTCTGGCGTGCACCCGCCCCATTTATCCTTCAATGTATGCATCTCTTCCAAGGCAACGTCGGTACTCCCAAACGTCAACAGTCGGATGACAATTGTCCAGCCCACGAGCTGGGCCAGCACGCACCCTGGCTAAGGCAAGGGCAGATTTATTGATCTGGTCGGCCATGTTTTCAAGCACAAGCGCCGATCAATCTGTGCCTCAGCCAGCCCACGAGTTAGGCTCATTCGGCTTCCCAAGCTCGCGCCCTAGCTAAGGCAAGGGCCATGTTTTCAAGCGTAAGCGCCGATCAAGCTGTGCCTCAGCCAGCCCACGAGTTAAGCTCAATCGGCTTCCCAAGCTCGCGCCCTGGCTAAGGTAAGGACAGATTTATTGATCTGGTCTGCCATGTTTTCAAGCACAAGCGCCGATCAATCTGTGCCTCAGCTAGCCCACGAGTTAGGCCCATTCGGCTTCCCAAGCTCGCGCCCTGGCTAAGGCAAGGGCCATGTTTTCAAGCGCAAGCGCCGATCAAGCTGTGCCTCAACCAGCCCACGAGTTAAGCTCAATCGGCTTCCCAAGCTCGCGCCCTGGCTAAGGCAAGGGCAGATTTATTGATCTGGTCGACCATGTTTTCAAGTGCAAGCGCCGATCAATCTGTGACTCAGCCAGCCCACGAGTTAGGCTCATTCGGCTTCCCAAGCTCGCGCCCTGGCTAAGGCAAGGGCAGATTTATTAATCTGGTCGGCCAAATACCTAAGCTAAGTAACCGAACTAACCATAACTAAAAGCACTATCATTTTTCATCAACATTTTTCATCAACAACATTTTTCCTTAGCAAGTTGAGCACAACTCGTGAAATTTTATATACGCAAATTACTAAACAAAAAGCTACAAGCCCGCATGAAAATGCCTAACAAAAAACAAGTAAGACTATAGCAATACATGAAAAATACCAAATTAAAAACTATAAATACATTCGAGATCCTAAAAACTGTCAGTCGCCCAGATCAGCCATCGGAATCAGACTCCAATGGCTCAACATCCACTTGCTCATATGGTATCGGCATAATCAATGAAGCTTTAGTAGCAGCAAGGGCTTTTTTCCAGCCATGTTTGAATCCTCAATTTTCAAACTTGGGGACTTGGTCCACGTACTCGGCAAGTCCAGCATTTTTCCCGGCCTCGAATACTTTGGAAGACTGCGAGTCGGCTGCTTCCTTCGCCGCCCTCATTTCAGCCAACTCAGCCTCCAGTTTGGAGATCGCCTTCTGGGCCAATTTGAGCGCATCTTCGCTCGCGTCCACCTTTTTCTCGGCATCCGACCTCAATTGATCCGCGCTACGAGCTTTCTCCATCTCGGCATTGGCCCTTGACGCTTCCTTGTTCACCCTCGAAGCTTCAACCTCGGCCCTTCTCCTCTGGCCTTCAAGTTCCTCGCGTAAATGACCAATCTGTTTGACAGCGTCGCGATGGCGACGGCCCATATCGGTTATCCATCCAACGGTCTGCAAAACAAGAATTTAAAACCATAACTTCAACGGTATTTGGATGAAGTGAAGCTAAGTTCGAATATGTACCAAAAGTGCCGATTGGGCAGCCAGTGCTGTCGCATTCAGATCTGTTTCCACCCGGAAAGCCTCCTTGTCAGACAGCAACGGCACGGACGTAGCCAAGCTGAATGCGACTTCTGGATCTTTAAGCGCCGAAGCATCAGAAGAAACCGGCATGTTTTTTTATCATCGGTGACAAAAGGAACGATCACGTTCGATCCCTCCAACCGAGGACGTTTGCCACCGTGCTCTTCTGAGCCGGCCTCAAACTCGGCAGGGCATTTCTCTGCCTCAACTTCTTGGCCGGCCTACACGACCAAAGTAGACTCGGCATTTCGATTTTCTGTCGTTTCCACCTCAATAACGCGCAAGGACTCTGATTCGTTAACAGGCAGGGAGAATTGAGATTTGGTGGCGGGTGGTACTTCAGACGGAAAGGCCTCCGCTATTCGCCGCGCGGCCAACCTTTCCGCAGTCGCCTTCCTGGCAAGTTTTGTCAGGCTTAACCCGGCCATGTCTTCGGGATCTGCGATGGGAAGATCCTCTAAGCCGTGAAAAACACCGTCAAGTGAAAGATCCCCTCGGCCCGAAGTTGATGGGGATCGGCCGAATTCAATACGGCGTCAAACTCGGTTTCAGATTGATCTGATTCGGTAACATTACCTACATCCCGCTCCGAATCGGACCCTTCAAAACCAACCTGCCTCAAGTTTTTGAAGTCGGACAAAATAAGAGCGATAAGAGAATCTTCGCCCTCTGGAACCGGGATATTTTCCGCCGCCGAGAAGGTCGTATATGTCGGCTCGTAACGAAGCAGAATGTGGGCCGCCCTCCCTTGTTTCTGAAGACTTCGACGGGCCGAAATATTTGAGCACGACTTCGATATCCGAAAGAACGACATCGTCAGTTAAAGACAGAACTTTCTTCAAATTGCTCCCTGCACAAGCCAAGCCGTAACATTTCAAAGGAGAGGCTTTACAACAAAAATGAACAAATAATAAAAGCGAGAAGGCAATCGGCCACCTGGCTCGCCCCTCCGTCTAGGAATAGGGTCGACGTGATCCTCCCCTTCGCCAAATTCCTAGTTACCCTGGACAATGCCCATAACATCATCAACTCATTTTCCAGAACTGGAAAGCATAGTAATCAACTGATGGTCGATATCCTTGGCCCTGAGGAAGAAACGCCCGTGCCGACCAGAAGACTTAGCCAAGGCATAACAATGCCAGATGGCTGGAATGCCAAGGTTAATTCTTAGGCGACGGTTGAGCGCTATAACCCCCATTATGATTCTAAAGAAACTCACATTGGGTTGGGAAGGGATTAAACCCCAATGGCGAAGCACGGCCCTAAGAAACGGGTGAAGGGGGAAACGGACTCCACCCTCTGCGATTGACAAAAGAGGAAAGACAATCGTGGTTTCGTCCTCTCTCTCCATATTAAGAGTGCCGTCTGCCACAAGCGACAGACGGACATTATCAGGAATGGAGAAATGGCGTTTAAAGCCAGTAATTCGATTTGACGAGAGGAGGTCTTTCAAATGTTTCGCCATACCCTACAGTTTATGAAAATATGCCAAGGAAGGAATAAACCAGAAAGAGAACTTACAAAGGACGAAGAGGATATCGGAAAAAGAGAGTTGCAGGGACTATTCAAAAGGCAATCCAGAGATGAGTGTCATAAAATATATGCTTGAAAGGACGTCAAAATTTTAAATCGCAATAAATAGACACGTACGAGGGGGGCAGGAAGTCGACACGACAACCGAAAGGGGTGCGCTTAGATATCCGCATGAGGATGAGGCCCAACCGCCGAATTTGGCTCTGACTTTTCGAAATTCAAAACCAAGCACTCCAGCCAATTGTCGTCGGTGAAGTGCTTGGAGGGCAATTGTGGGAGCCGAATAAGTAGAAGAGTCAGAAGATGCGTACCCCAGAAATCAGATACTATTCGGCTTCATATTGCGTGGACTAGGGCACCGAATACGTTAGGAAAGCTGAATATACGGAGGTCAGTAGCTCCAAATGAATAAAAGGAGAATGGGATAAAAGTAGGCTCAGGCCCCCGTGGCCTAAAAAGCAAGTATAAATACAATAACCACAGATTTAGAAAGGTATGTAAGAATCACTTCACTTAACTTAGAAAACAAGCTATCCTGAGTGTCTGAACTAACTTGTCTGTCGGAGTGCTAATTCCGGCACCCTCGATCGGAGTGTTTGCATCTTTTCAGGTGACTAGCTGAGGATCACTAGCGCCTCCCAGGATCTGAAGAGTATTTCCAAACCACTTCCCCACAGTGACCATTTGCCAAACTTATGGCTTTTAATCCCTATTGGGAGTATTGTCTTCCATACCAAATCACCTTCATCAAAGCCAATGTATTTGACTTTTTTGTTATAATTTTTTGCTGCTTTCTTCTTTTGAAAAAGAATGCTATTTAATGCCAGAATTCTAGCTTCATCTATGCTTTCTAATTCCAAGCACATACTCTGATGGTATTGCTCAGGATCTAACTGGTCTTGACATCTCACCCTCAAGGACTTGACATTAATTTCCACAGGTAAAACTGCATCATGCCCATATACTAAGGCATAAGGAGTGACTCCTGTGCTTGACCTTGGGGAAGTTCTATAAGCCCACAATACATCCAACAATAAGTTATGCCAATCCCTAGGATTGTCTTCCACAACCTTTTGTATTCCTTTTTTTAAGGACTTATTGGATGATTCAGCTTGACCATTGGCTTGTGCATAGTAGGGGGTGGAATTAACAAGGCTAATTCCAAACTCTGCCACAAAAGATTTTATCATCTTCCCATCAAATACAGTCCCATTATCAACAGTTATAGTCTGTGGGATACCAAATCTATGGATTAAATCTTTAATGAATCCAATGACCTCAGTCTGGTCTACAGCCTTGTATGGCTTAGCTTCGACCCACTTAGTGAAGTAATCAGTGGCCACTAAAACGAAACAATGATGCTTCGAAGAAGGTGGGTGTATTTTTCCCATCATATCCATGGCCCACCCCCTAAATGGCCAAGGCTTCACTACTGCATGCAGGTCAGTTATGGGCACATGCCTTATTGTGCCATACTTTTGACATGCCTGGCAACCTTTTGCATATTCTATGCAGTCTTTAAGGATAGTAGGCCAATAGTAGGAATGCCTTCGAAACAACCATCTCATTTTTACCCCAGGCTGATGAGCAGCACAGATGCCTTCATGAACCTCAGCCATGGCTGTTAATGCTTCTTTTGGGCTTAAACATTCTAATAATAAACCATCTCCCCCTCTTTTGTAGAGAGCATTACCATACATCATGTATTGTATAGATTGCAATTTAATTTTTCTGCTGGCCTTCGAAGATGGGCCAGCCAAGTACTACATTATTGGATGCCTCCAATCTTGTTTTTGTAAGTCATTGTGGTTGACTTCCAGGACCACATTCCTTTTATTCAAGGGTGGTATTAATTTCTGATATGTTGTTTGGCTTGTGTTCCTTTGAGCATTATCCCTTCTCTTGAAATTCGAAGCTTTCTGAGCCACATCATTAGCTCTATTATTCAAGAATCTTGGGACATGAGTTACATTTGCTATTTGAAATTGAGAAAGCGGATGTAATGCAACAACATAGTATGGCAACATGCTTATACTTTGACATTTGAAAATCCCTTTTACTTGGTTAACCACCAATTGAGAATCTCCAAATGCGTCAACTGCATGAACTTGCAATCCAATAAGAATTTCCAGTCCCACTATTAAGGCTTCATACTCAGCTTGATTATTAGAACAAGTAATCTCATCCACCCTGAAACCATGTGTGGTTTCTACTCCTTGTGGTGATTTAATCACTATACCAATTCCAATTAGGCCATTGGCTTTTGATCCATCGAACCACATTTGCCATGGCTCAACACTAGCCATACCAAGTTCCATTATTTCTTGACTTTCTGTTTAAGATGGATGGTCTACCAAAAAATTAGCTAAAGTTTGTCCTTTTACTGCCTTTTGGGGAACATATTCTAAATGAAATTCTGATAAGGCTAGTATACATTTGCCAATTCTTCCCCTCAACATAGGTCTAGATAACATATACTTAACCAAATCTGTAGTTGCAATTACCAAGACAGTTGTAGGCAAAAGATAATATCTTAATTTCATTGCAGCAAAATACAATGCAAGGCACAGCTTTTCTACAGCTAAGTATTTACATTCACAAGAATTTAAAAACCTACTAAGGTAATAAACAACTTGCTCTTTGCCTTCTTCATTATCTTGGGCTAAGAAAGCTCCCAATGAATCCTCTGCTGCAGCTATGTATAAGTTCAAGGGCTTCTCATCCTTTGGTGGCATCAGCACAGGAGAGTTGGCCAAGTAGGCTTTGATTCCTTAGAAAGCAATTTGATGTTCTGCTGTCCACACAAATTCTTCTTCATCTTTTAGCCTTAACAAGGAAGAAAAGACTTTAGTTTTCCCTGCAGTGTTAGAAATGAATCTTCGAAGAAAATTAACCTATCCAAGGAACTTTTGTAATTCTTTCTTACTTGATGGAGGTCTGGCTTCAATGATGGCTTTGGTCTTATTCTGATCAATCTGTATTCCTTTCTGGTGTACTACATAGCCCAAGAAGTTTCCAGATGATACACCAAAAGCACATTTGAGAGGATTGAGTTTCAACTTGAACTTTCTCATTCTTTCAAAAGCTGCTTCTAAGTGAAACAGATGTTCCTCCATAGATCAGGATTTAACTACAATATCATCAATATAACAGTCTAAATACCCACCAACGAGGTCACGAAAGATAGTGTTCATAGCCCTCTGATATGTAGCCCCAGCATTCTTCAGGCCAAATGGCATTTTAACCCATTCGAATGTGCCAATATTCCCAGGATATCTGAATGTTGTCTTATGAACATCCTCCTCGGCAATGTAGATTTGGTTATAACCAAAGTGCCCATCCATCATTGATAAAATTTGATGCCCTGCTGAACTGTCTACCAACAAATCTACTATAGGCATGGGATACTCATCTTTTGGAGTTGCTAGATTTAAGTTTCTGAAATCAATGCATACCCTCATTTTACCATTCTTCTTAACTACAGGCACAATATTGGATAGCCATTCAACATACCTGGCTGTCCTAATAAAACCTGCCTTAAGTAGTCTAAGAATCTCCTCCTTAACTTTCTGAATCACTTCTGGACTCATTCTTCTTGGTTTTTGCTTGTATGGCTTGAAATTAGGCCTCATGGGGAGCCTATGTTCCACTAATGACCTATCCAATCCTGGTAGTTCATTATAAGACCATGCAAAACAATCTTTATATTTCTTCAGAATAACCAACAACTGGTCCCTGTCCAAAGCATTCAAACAAGCACTTACATAGATGGGCTGTTGTATAGAACCTTCCCCTAAATTTACTTCTTCTAAAGGGTCTTGTATCTGAGAACTTACTGAAACTCCTTCTTTGATCCCTTCTGGCTTTGAAGCAATCTCCTTGCTTTGTTTTGCTCCCAGATTCTTTGATTCAACATCTTTACCCTCCTCCTCATAGACAAAGTCTGTCCATAAGGCTTCTTCTTCCTGTATCTCCTGGACTTTTGTTTCAATGTCCAATGCACAGTATTTATCAAGGTCTAAAACTCTGGCCTGTTGCTACTTCTACTTGCAGCCAATTATCATGGCTTCTTTCTCTTGCTTCTGCACTTTCTGGACTATTAATTTTACATCCAATGTTGAGAACTCAATTAGAGCCAAAGACCTGGCTTCTTGCACTTCATCTCTTTGCCTACAACCAGGCATCATTGTCATCTTTAACGACAACCTCTTCATCAGCACTCTTCTGGACTAAGTGCTTCAGGTGTGTCACTTCCTCATCAGCCGTCACTTCGGCTGAGCCATCAGGTTTCCTTAGTAGACTGAGTGGTGTCACTCCCTCAATATACAATTTGGCCTTTGCGAAGTCTGCACAGGCTATGAAGGGTTGAGGATCTGCATCAATTTCCTCTGTCTCTCCATTGCCCAAGGCCATCATTATTTTCTGATGCAAAGAGGAAGGCACACACTTGTTAGTGTGAATCCAATCTCTACCAAGTAAAGCATTGTACTTAGCATTGCTGTCGATAACGAAGAATGCCGTCATGCAGTCCCTGGTTCCCACACTCAGGTTGATGGGCAGAATTCCCTGAGCCATCTGCTTGTCTCCAGCGAAACCAGCAATAGTTGTGCTGGTTGGGATTAACCTGGGGTTCCTTTTCCCTAATTTCTTCAAGGAAGATTTCGATAGTAAGTTCACCGCTGCCCCGTTATCTATCAAGACTCGGTTCAATTGTATCCCATCGAAGAAGGCCTTAATATACAAAGGCTTGACATGCTGTCTCATAGAATTCGAGGGATACTCAAAAGGATATGAGAGGTTAATACTCACCTCTTCTTCACTCTCATATTCAGTTTCCATTGGGGTAGCCATTTCGGATTCATCTTGCACTATACTCACTTGTGAGTCTTCACTAGAGACTGGAATTGGGTCAATCTCTTGCCCCTCTTGGTTCCCATCTCCAGCTTGGAATTCATGTGGTAGTATGTGTACCATATTCATTGACACTGAGCCAAATTGAATGGCTGGCTGTGCCTGTTTCTCCTCTTGGCCATTTTGTTCAGTTACTTCAGAAGAATCCACCATGCTGCATTCTGGTACATCATTACTAACAGACTCCTTCGAATGGTCTTCTCCGACTGGCTTTTCAACCAAAAATGTTTGCTCAGCCATGAAGTCTTCGAACATTTCTTCCTCAACCAATCCTTTCTTTTGGCCTAGGCCAACTTCTTCTTCTGTCCCGCTATCACTCTCCATCAAAGCCTTCTCCAATCTTGCTAAACTGGACTTCTCTCTGGCTTTTAGTTCAGAGTGAACTTTGGCCAACTGTTCTCTGTTGCAACCCATTTTGCCTTGGAGAGTTGGTTTTGGAGTATGGTCTGACTTTGGATTCTTCTTTTCTTCTATCTGGACCAATGAAGAGCTCTCTCCACTTTCTTTCAGGTCTTGCTGGTATTAAGTGTACCTACGCTGAATTTTCCTCCTTTGTGATCTAGAAATTACGGGGCTCATATCTGGTTCCTTTGTTTTTGGGTGTTTAAGCAATACCCAATTGTTTGGAGCCACCAAAGGAGGTTTGACCATCCTACCTTGGTTTCCAATTACATCTCTTTGGGTAAACACTTCCCTAGGTTTGTTCTGCATCACAAACCAATCTGGAACTCCAGGTACCCACGAACTTACTGACCCAGCTGTTGAATTGCTTCTTTCTTCCTTTGAAGCCACCTTCGAAGCTGGGTGTGAAAGCCACTGCTTGGCCCTGACTTCATGCTTTGGGCCTAACTCAGGTCTTCGATAAAGGTATCCACTTTCTGTCCTGCGTGAGGCTGGTCTAGGGGGCCAATCTCTAGCTTTGATCCCATAAACTGAACCTTTCTCCAGTCTCCTCTCAGAATGACTGCTCTCCATTCTGTAATAATTAGGTGGCCTGGACTCATATAAAGGCCTCTTACCTTTAGAATGCATTCTGTCGGCTGTTGGTTTAACCACTAATGGCTACTACCTAACACCAGATGGATATGGCCTTTTATTAGACGCATTGGTTGGTTTAGGACGTCTCTGGACATCCCTGTAATATTGCTTCCCATCAATTGGAAGCCCTTTCAACCACTTATAGCTCAGTCTGCACCTTGGACACATCCTTTGCATTACGGCTGCCTCTAAAGAATCGTCATCCAGTACTTCTTCATCAGAGTCTTCCCTCTGGTGTGAGAAATCTTGTCCAATAGTTGGTAGATTTCCAGTGTCTTTCTTGATAGTTGTCTGGTTAGCGACATGCATCTGCACGTTGACTTCTTCCAATTCTTTCAATGACAAGCTCTGAAAGTCTGGCATAATGACATTGGCTGCCACCTCTCCAATTTCTGGAAATGGATTACTGTCGATCCCCATAGCCTTTTCTACTTTGGCTAGGAATTTCAAACTTCATTTCCGAATTTGTTCTTGGATCCTGTCTTGAAAAACAATACAGCTCTTAGTCGAGTGAGACCAAGAATTATGCCACTTACAATATATTTTTCCTTTAAGTTCATCTGGAGATGGAATTTTGACTCCTTTTGGTAACTTAAGGAAGTTGGCCGCAAGCAAATGATCAAAAATGTCATCTGCCTTAATTAAATCGAAAGAGTATTTCCTGTGAAGGTCTTTCATTTTAAATTGCTGGTCAATTGTTGTATCCTTATGAATTAATGCTTCACAGATCACAGGTTCTTTCCCCACAATCTCTGCTGCATCGATCTCATAATTAGGATCTCTATAATATGTCTTGTACGATGCATTATTTCGATCTTGTTCCTCCTCTAGTAATGTTTCGTACCTAGACACCTTATAAGTGATTTCCACTAAGTCTCTGAACTCAGTTGAGTCAAACTTTTTTCGAAGCCTAAACTCTAAGCCATTTTGAGCCAATCTCACGAATTCTGGCTCTGGCAGGATGACTCTACATTTATTTCGAGCCCTTTTAAATCTGGCAATAAACTGAGTAGCCTTCTCACCAAGCCTTTGACTCAATCTTGCCAAGTCTGCCATGGAAACTTCTAGCTCCGATTGGAAGAATTGGGCATGAAATGCCTCTTCCATTTGTTGCCAAGTTTGGATAGAGCCAGGTGTAAGGTTAATATACCATACAAATGCTCCTCCAGTTAGGGAATTTGGGAATAACCTTAACTTCATATAGTCATTATTAGTAAATTCACCACATTTAGCAGCAAACCTAGCAACATGCTCCACTGTTGATTGGTTTCCATTTCCATAAAAAAGGGCAAAATCTGGTATCTTGAAACCTCTTGGGTATTCATGTACCCTATCTACCCATTCTGGGTATGGTTTCCTGTACACTGGAGTCTGGACCCCCCGAGCCATTGGTCCACACATCTCTCTAACAATGTCAGCAATTTGGTCCCTAGGGACCATATTTTGTGCCTGCTGAACTGCTACTAGAGGGACAAACACAGGATTTGGTGGGCAAACTTGTGCCTGTGGTCCTCTTGGTCCATAAGGTAGTATATTTGGGACTGGCTGTCCCTGTGGTGTAGGTTGCTATTGGGGATGTGGGTAACCCCTTTGAGCTTGTCCTGTGAAAGGACCTGCGAAAGGTGCTGGAACAGGTATTGTGTCTCTTCCATTTGTAGGAAAACCTTCCAACCCCCCGGGTATAAATTCGAATAAGGGATTAGTGAACCCCCTTGTGCCAAGTATGGCTTCGAACATGGGATTTGGAACCATTCTTATGCCATTTTCTTGTACTGGGCCAGATCTACCAAATTGCATGGCTTCACTATTAAGTACTGAGGCATTTTGACCTGCTATAGGCCTCGGAATAGGTTCGTACCAAGACTGAGGTGATGGTCTTTCATAGTTCTGATTACTAGTTTGACCATTAGAATGTCCATTAACTTGCATAGGCTGTTTATCTCTAGCCAATCTTTGCTGAGGGACATTTAAAACTTCCTCCATGTGTCTTGCGTTTGGTAGTTGGTGGTTATTCATTCGATCCAAAAAGGTTGTTGCCCACCTTTCCATTGTGTTCATTAATTGTTATTCCATAGCATCTACTAGGCCACCCCATGGATTTATTGGCTGAGTAGATGGAACAGTGGATGGTCCAATTCCTTGGTCTCGTCCAATATTATGAACATGTGGTACTTGTTCCGAAGTGCTGGTCTGTTCGACCATAGGTTCTGATAAAATGGGAGTTTCCACAGGATGTGTTATCACATTATCCTCTGGATTAGGTATCTCTACCTCTCCTTCCACGCCTTCTTCCAAGCGTTCATTTTCTCCTTGTCTCCTACGTCTAGCCATTTCAATTAGTCCCACCGGGCGTGCCAAAAATATATGTTGGCTTTTTGGCTTTCGAAGGTTATTTTTGTAATTACGAGCGTGCCAGTAAGGATCAATCAGTCCTTACGGAAAATTAATTGCCAACCAATTATCAAACGATTGTGTTTTAGTTCTTTCAGCCTCAATGAAGAGGACTTTTACTGGTGGCTTGATTTAGGAGATTTAAACAAGATAACAATTAAATGAAGAACAATTGAAGCATTTCATTAAAAAAATGAAAAACTTACAATAATCCAAAACTCAGCCTCGTGGAGGTTTACAGCAAAAATCTACTACTTGAAACTACTCCTATGAATGAAGTGCAGTGCAGGAATATAAAGTACAGGAATATAAAGAACAGGAAATGTAAGACTGAAAATGTAAAACTGGAAATGTGAAATAAGTAGAATAAGACTGGTTTTTTGGATTTGAGTCTGGGGGGCTTTTTCTGGGGCCTTCTCTGCTATTTATACTTCTCAAGGATGACCATCGAACTGCAATTCCAACCGTCGAACTGTTCCTCCATGATCGCTGATCATGTTGCCTTATAATTAGCTCCACTATGCCATCACTTGCAGTTGGGCTTCCCTCCTAAATTTGAATTTAAATGTGAGTAACCGTTGAAGCCACATCACCTTGTATTTCTTTGTTGATCCACTGCTACTCAGATCTCGTAACAACCAATACTAACTGCCACGTGTATGATCAGGATCGAAGACTTGAATAGTTTTCCTATATTACCCTTATTCTGCCACGCGTCAAATTGTAATTGGCTTGTACAAAATATGTAGCCAACAAGGTCTTTGTAATTTGTATAATGAGGGATGTTATAATTTTGAAATAACAATATCATAACATATATAGCCCTCATTTGGCATGGAGTTACCAAGCTAAAATAGCCACAAAATGACAAAATAAGTTAAAAAGTCAATAAGATAAAATGTCACATTCAAATCATAATCATTTTATTTTTTTCCCACAAAAGTAAAAAATACTAAAAATTCAAAACGTCAATCCGCTTTCCAACAAAGCTATTGATACACTAATTGATATACCAATTGATGTATGTAAATTGTAATATCATCATATCATAAAAAAAGAGGATTAGTTGTAAATGTATTTTGTTAGAGACTGAAATGCCCCTTTTTAAAATTCTTTCTAACATTATATACTTTTCATAAAGGAGTTTTATATGTATATATATATATATTTTTTATAGATTTAATGAAAAAATGTCACTTCCCAGTTTTTAACCCACTTCTCTCTCTCACAAAAAAGTCAAAAAAAAATCAAAAAGTAACTTTTAACCATCTTTTCAAAACACCCCAATGTTTTTCGAGAAAATGGGAAACATTATATTAATAAACAACAACATTACATAAGCAAGACCCAAAGGGCTATCCCAACTAAATAACAAAACAAAAAATAAAAATAAATCTACCAAAAAAACAGTTGCGAGTCGGGAAAAACCATTGATCTTCTCAAAGATGTGGTCGGAAAAGTAAGATCTGTTTGAAAGCCCGCCGTCCCCGTTGCTGCTGTCCAACTTCGCCACCATTGTTGCCGGATATCGAACATCACCAGAAGTTAGAGTTGAGAAGGAAGTACATCCACAATGATATGAAAGAAGGTTTGAGAGAGGAAAGAACTAATGTGGATATTGAAAATCCAAAAATCTATGCCGAAATCGGAGGAGAAAACTCTCAAAACTCTTATTTCAAACATAAAAAGGCTGGATTTACGCTCGAAAATTGTAAATCTATATTCTAAGAGTGTAGATTTGCACTTTGAAAGTATAAAATGGATAGCTGGAATATCGTTGAAATATCGCCGGAAATCATATAAAAAGAGAGACTCTGCTCTCTCCCTCTTTTGCCTTCTTTACTATTAAGTATATAATGTTAAAATAGAACGAATTTGAGAAAATAATATTTTAGTCTTTAACAAAATATATTTATGATTAGTTAATGGAGGAAATTAAAAAGATTTAATACATCCTTAACAAGTGCCTTTAGAACCCTTGATAACAAAATTTATAATAAATTAAAATAACAACTCCGCTACGTAGCTCGAATTATCAACGACTCGAATGGCCCGAAATCCTAAAACGGCGTCGTTTTGGGATTTTTTTTTTTTTATCTTAGCGGTAAGATTTATTCTCTTACCGGTAAGATAATTTTTCCATACCAGGTCTGAGTCATTCTCTTACCGGTAAGAATGTCAAAACGACGTCATTTTGACATTCGGGACATTTGAGCTCTCACGCATTCGAGCTCTCACGCATTTTCCTTAAAATAAAGGGCAAATTACAAACACCCCCTCGAGGTTTGGTGAAAATACAGATTCCCCCCTGAGGTTTGAGAAATTACAAATTGCCCCTTGAGGATCAAATTTTCATAACAAATTAGGAAAAATTTGGGGGGAATCTGTATAAAAATAAAAACCTCATGGGGCAATTTGTTATGAAAATATAAACCTCAGGGGGCGGAATGTAATTTCTCAAACCTCAGGGGGAATCTGTATTTTCACCAAACCTCGAGGGGGCGTTTGTAATTTGCCCTAAAATAAATAAATAAGGATACCAATATTAAATCACCGCCATTCACGTGCAACAGCTGTCCATAACTTATACATACATACGCCCACCAAATTTAATTCACTACGCCAAAATTGGGCTTTAGCGGTGGTTTTTTACTGCTGTTAAAGGCTGTAAAACTATCGTTAAAGCCATTAACAGCGGTTTCGTTACCGCCGTTTATGCGCGTGTCGGAAAAAGTACAACTATCATAAAAAGGTAAATTACTGTCGTTAAAAGTCAACCAAAAACGGCGGTTCTTTACCGCCGTAAATAGGTTCAAATTTTTCAAAAAATAATTCTTTCTTCTTGCACTCCCCAAGTCTTGAACCCTCAACCTCTCATCCACCCACACCAACCACTCCACCACAGCCACTCTTCATGAAATATATTTCCTAAATAAATATTTAAACATTACTTTTACTTTATTGTAGATGGTCATGTTCAACCTTAGCTGCACGTGGTCACCACTCACCGGAGTTTCGCCGGAGTTCGGCCGACAAAGACCGCCGTCATTAACGGCGGTAATGAGAGGGCTTTAGCGGCGGTTTCATTACCGCCGTTTAAAAATGGCTTTAGCGGCGGTTTTTTAACGGCGGTAATACGACGGTTTCATTACCACCGTTAAAGGGTCATTACCGGCGGTTTTGTTAACGGCGGTAACGAAAACCGCCGTTAAAGATACATTAACGGCGGTTTCATTACCGCCGTTAATAGTATCTTTAAACGGCGGTAACGAAACCGCAGTTAATGTCCTGTTTTGGCGTAGTGATTTTTGGAAGAATGGCATTTGGGGCTGGTGGTGGTGGGCTCTTGCTCCATATTTGACTTGGGTTTGGGAAAGTTGATGGAAATAGATGAAAGGAAATATTCATCATTCTTATCCTAAAAAGTAAATAATTTATTTTTAAAAAGGATAAATTACACTGAACTCCCTCTAATTTATGGTTTATGATGATTGCATATATCTTTCCTTAGGTGTTTGAAATAACAATTACCTCCCATTTGCTTTGAAATAGTATTTCAGTTATCTCCCCTCTCCGACTATTCTATCAACAAAAGAATTGGAATTGATGATTGTATTTTAAAATTCCCAATTTACCCTTCATCCATTCTAATAAATAGATGCCAACTCTACAATTTTAAAACTTCTCTCAACTACATTCCAAAATTAATGATGCCAATATTTTTTAAGAAAACCAAACTACACCACTACTCCTACTCCTACTACTACTACTACTTCTTCTTCTTCTTCTTCTTCTTCTTCTTATTTTATAAACACAACAAAAATTCATTGTGTATTTTACAAACACAATTTTTTTTCTAAAAAGTAACAGGTTTATTTTCTTCATAAAACTGTTTTTCAAAATTTAATACATGAATCACATGGTAAACCAGCTAAAGGTATCCTTTGCAAAATTTGATACTATAATTATTTTAGAGTTCATTAATTCATTTGTACATTAAAATGTTAGTTTAATCATTTAACAAATCAACTAAGGCCAAAATGGAAGAACCAACTAAAAAATTAACCCCATCTTAACATAGGAAAACTAACACCATCTTAACATAGGACAACTTAGAGGAATTAATTATCATTTTAAAAATCTAAGGGGAGGTATCTGCAATTGTCATAAACCTTAGGGGAGATTTGTGTAATTTTTTGTTTTTAAAATTATAATTATGGTTAGGAGGGTGTGTGGTGTGATTCTGTGCAGTTTTAAGAATAAAATTATGAATCAAACAGTGAATGACAAATTGACAAATAACTAAATAACTAATTGGCGGTTTTAACTTGTTAGTTGATTGAAAAATAATCTTACACAACTATTAAGTATTTGTATAATATTTTTCATATATATAACACTTATTTGTAATAAATTTTACATCTTAAATATTTTTTATATTGATTTTTACTTTGATATTTTATTAAAAATAAAAAATATTAATTATATCAAAGTGGAACAATTTCAAAAATGAAATATAAATCAATACATATTGGATTTTTTACAGAACCCTATTTATGGTTCTTTTTTTTTTTTTTTAGGTCTGAACCACCGGTATCCGGAAGTCCACAGGACCCCTACTAATCCGGTTCGAGCCGGGTAGGACCACAAAGGCAGCAAAGCTCTCCCAACAAGTTTTTAACACAGCTGCGTTCCCAAGTCTTGAACCTGAGATCTTGGTTAAGCTAGCGTCGCCCCTTACCAGCTAAGCTACGTGCTAGTTGGTATTTATGGTTCTTTTGTTAACACATAACAGACCACTATTTTCAAAATCAAATCTCAGCTCGCCCGCTCCTTGTCTTTGTCTCACTTGACGACTTTTCCTCATCCTTAGGTAATTTCGAAATCTCTCATTTTTATTTTAATCTATTAATTTCTGAAAAAATCTTACCCTTTAGGTTGTATTTGATTTTGATTAAAAGATTTGATCAGAAAAATAGAAATGGATAGACAAATAAAAATGGGTAATGGGCACTTGTTAATACTAAAAAAGTGTAAAAAAATTATAAAATGTATTGAATTCATAAAAAGTATATTGAATTTATTAATACATGGATCAGAATTGATATTTCTTGTCTTTTTTATGTCCTAGGGCACTTGTTAGGAAGACTAATATAAATAAAGGGAGAAAAAATTAATAGAATTCGAATTGTAAATTATGTTTGATTAAGTCGGGAAATGAAAAAAGAAAAAAACATAATAAAATAAAGGGCAAATTACAAACAAACAAACAAAAAACTGTAGGTTTTGCGTGTCTTTCAAATTAACCCCAAGATTTCAATTGTATCAATTTAAACCATGAATTTCTTATTTCATATCAATGTTAACCATCCGTCTATCACAGCTAACTTGTTTGACCCAAAAAAAAAAATTAATGCACACATGACATATTATCATTCGCTCATTTCTCTTTCTCTTCTACCTACTTGCACCATCATCTCTTTTCTCTTTCCTCCATTATCCACCATCTCTTTTCACCTTTTTAATAAATAAATAAGGAGAAAAGTGAGGGATCATGAAAATTTTTTCATGAAAATGATCATGAAAAATTTATGATCCTTGGATTACCTTGATTAGTGTGTGGTGTTTTATTCTAAGTGTAATTCAAGGATCACAAAGTTTTCATGATTATTTTCATGAAAGATTTTTCATGAATCCTATTGTCTCCTCCCCTCACTACTGCCCATCGCCACCAACAAATTACCGCTACCCACACCATTGACAGTCCTCTTCTGCAAGCACTAGCTCTCAAGTCCACCACTCCCTACCTCTCCTGCCACCACTTATCTCAGATCCATCATGGTTTACCCTCACACGTCACCGTTTCACTTAAATCCATTGGCCTCCGCCTTCAGATCTGTTATTGCCTTCACCACCTCCTTTGGAATCGTCACTCACTCATCTCTATTTCCTCAGATCTGTCATTCCCCTTTGTACCTCTCTTAGATTCATTACCTCCTTCCATCGTCTCAGAAGATGAGGAGAAAGAGATGATGGTCGGACGGGTTAGAAGATCCATGGGGGTGAGTGGTGGAGCAAGAGAGAATGGCCTGGGAGAGAGTGAGAGATAAAGATGAGGCCATGGCTGGCTCACCTGTAGAGAGAGAAAAATAAGGCCATGGTTGGCTCACCGCCATCTACTTTCCTCAGATCTCCCATTGATAACCTTTATCTACTGCCAATCTTTCAAATTCGTCACTCAATGCTATAATGGCCCTGTTTGGTAGGACTTATTTCCAGTTTATTTCAACTTTTAGATTAATTTAAGCTATTTTGATGTGTTTGGTTCAGCTTAACAATACAGTTTATAGCTTTTTGTAAGTCAAAAATCAACTTATTCTTTGAGTGGGGGAGGAGAAGCTTAATTTATAAGTCAAAAATCAGCTTATGTTCATAGCTATAAGCTATAATCTGTTAAGCTATAGGCTATAATCACTTTCTCACAGTTCTACCCAACGGGGCCAATCTCCATCAAACCCACCATCACTAGCCCTCTTCCGCCA
Source organism: Camellia granthamiana (assembly GCA_036172215.1). Taxonomy (NCBI): domain Eukaryota; kingdom Viridiplantae; phylum Streptophyta; class Magnoliopsida; order Ericales; family Theaceae; genus Camellia; species Camellia granthamiana. Next base: position 121,658,299 of record CM069908.1, on the reverse strand, counting down.
CCGCCTCCCTTAGATCCACTACCAACCCTTCACTACCAACCCCTCCATCACATTTGTCATCCTTCAAATCTGCTATCGCTAGTTCTTTTCAGCTACTACTATCTCAAATCTACCATCCTATTTCATATCCACTACCTCTAGCCCTGACAATGGAGAACCCACTCCCAACAATAGTGAAATGAAGAGAGAGAGAGAGAGAGAGAGAGAGAGAGAGAGAAGAACATATATTAAGAGTGTAAGCTGCTATAAACGTGAATTAACAAAAGATCAAATATTGAGGGTGGTATGAGAGGGAGATGAAGATAATGGGCAGTGTTAGGGGAGGGAGCAAAGGGGATGGGTGATGACGCTGGAGAAGGGAGAGACAGAGATGGGTGGTGTTGGAGATGGAGAGAGGAGTCGGGATGGGGATTGGGCTAGTCGGCTCTGTAAAATTGATGTGGCGAAGATGGGCGATGTTGAAGAGTGTGGTTGTAGAATTGTTGGTCATCCATGGAAATGGTGAGCTATGAAATGATGAAAAGATAAAGAGAATTGATCTAGTGTGGTTCACATTATGATAATATTGAAAATGAATGGTTCTGGTATATTGATAAGTAGAATTTTGATATGAGTTGGTCAAATTTAAAATTAGAAATAATATTAATTTAAAACATCAAGTAAGAACATGCCACGTGTATTATATAAAAAGATTTCGTAGAATGATTTAACTAATATAGACAGAGGGTTCAAATTGTGATAAAGTTTAAAATTCAAAGTTTAATTGATGCAATTGAAACATTGGGGTTTAATTTGAAAAACACGCGAAACTTTAGGGTTTTTTTTTTTTTTTTTGTAATTTGTCCTAAAATAAAAAATAAAAGCAGATATTTTCCATGTAAATAGAAGTTGCTTTCGAGTATATGATTACAAGTATACTTAAATTCCCCAGTAATTTGTTCAAAAAAAAAAAAAAAATCCCCAATTATAATCTGTCTATTGACGTGAGGAATGAAAAAGTGTTGAAATTATATACAAATTAATAAAGATCTTCATAGATTTCAATATCGTATTGGTCGCCCTTACATCTCTCGTATCCCACTCACATCAACTCTTTTAACTGTACTGTATTAATCAAGATCAATTACGGATGGTTGAGTTGAAACCATGCCAGAATTGGGGTTACTGCTGTGCCTCAATTTGAGGTGCATTATGGGCTTGTTTTTATTATCTGAACCATTCATTTTGTAGGGTTTATTGAGTACTTAATGCCTATTAAAAATCAAATTAATTGGATATCAATAACTATATGATCGATAACCAAAAAAATAAACAATAAGTTTTTCTTTTGAGAAATAGTATAAAAAATATTATAATTCGATCATATAGTTATTGATATCCGATTAATATAATTTTTGGTAAGCATTAAGTAATCAACAAACCCTACAAAATGAGCGGTTCAGATCATAAAAATAAGCCTATAATGTACTTTAAATTGAAACACAACAATTACTGTTGTGCATTTAGCACAGACCAGTTACCTTTTAAGGAAAAAACAAAGAGAATTCCTAAATTATAAAACAACACATCAAGATAATCATTGATACTGTAAATATGGAAAAATGCCATTGAAAGTGAACCTTTGAGAATATTTTATCAAGATTTTGCAAAGACTAGCTGTGTCCTCAAAAAGAAATATATATGATACTCGTCTTTTTTCCAAATACTCCCTGCACTTCTTGTACATAAAAAATAAAAGGTATGAATAAAATTACAGTAACTAAATTTATTAAGGATGAGTAGTACTTGTTTGAATAGGTGATTTAAGATGCAAACCAACCTAAGGACATCACTCATTCAAATTATAAGAACTCGCGACACACCTCATGCTAAAAGCCTACTACTTTGAAAAAAAAATTGTAATTCTTGAATATAGAAATATATATAACAAAAGGTTTTGAAAGGAAAATCACTGTCATTTATTTATTTTTTTCACTCTTGAAGTTTTTCTTCTACATTCCATTTTTGCATTGACTAGGTTTTCTAGCAATCAAACAAATGAAGGCAAAAAAAAAATGTGGTAGAGATTTCAATAATGCCAAAGTTAGAGAACAAAAACTTTATGAGATCTATGAGACACATTTGTATTTGCACAGCTTGACTAAGAAAAGGCAAACAAACTACAATTACTTGACATGTCCTATCAAACTTACAAATTTCAGAATAAACAAACATTTTGTGGTCAAAATGGCTCTTGCTTTGGTTTTCAACGATTAGTAAGTAACTAATACTATTCTGGATTAAAAAGCACAAAAAATAACAAATAGTTACATTTTCAGTACCTGCTTATATGTGGATGCCATTCGTTTATTGGTTGAAGTACTATCTATTCTTTGAGGGTTTCCTCTGAAACTTATATTATTAGATTAAAGTAAAAAATATCTTAAGTGAATTTCCTAACTATAAAATTATAAATCCATTCCTAATGATTGTAAAGAATATGTACTTGGAAACAGCAAATCACATCAAATGCCACATTTATAACAAGACAACATCAAATTCCAAAAGAAATAAGAGAAATAACCCTTGGTCACCAAAGAGGCCGAAATCAAAGATGCCGACGAGAAGGCGTATGCTCAGGGCATGGCCGATGTTACGGAGGCCTACGAAAAGCAAGTCAAGCAAGCATGCAACAAGGGTTTCACCCTTGGTTGGATGACCTTGCTGAAGAAACTTGATGTCCCCGAGGACTCCTCCTTTAAGAATGCCGATGCCATTCCCCTGCCATTCCCTCCAACTCCATCTCCCAATCAATCTGACGACGAGTCTGATTCTGAGGATGAGGTCGAGGAGGAAGGGCTTGTTTGGTTTGTATTTGAGAAACATGTTTTGAGATAAAAAGTACGAAAATTTATTTGGTTTGGTTTTTTTTCAAAAGATGCTTTGAAAAATTATTTTGAGAGAAAGTTTTGGAAAACGTAATTGATTTGATGTGTATGAGAGAGAGATTTGTTTCGAAAACTTGTAAACCAAACAAGTTTTGGGAAAATTTGTTTGGTTTGATTACTTTTGAAAACTTATTTGTAGAGAATTTTTCCTAAAATTTTTTGAGAAACACAAACCAAACAAGGCCGAAGTTTTGGTGAGGAAATCAAAAGAGACTACTGGGACCAAGTCTCCTTCTCTGAATGAGCAAGTCCTAGACTTAACTCAAGATGAGGATGGTGAGGAGGTTCCTGAAGATGCTGTAGCTGAAAAGGCATTGGCCGACGTTCCCCTTGTCGACAAGAGCTTAAATGAAACCCTTGCAAAAATTGACGCCGAGCTCGCGGCGGATAAGGCTGCTGAGATGTCTTCCCAACCATCGTCTGAACTTCAAACTCAACCAACTACTACTGCTGAGAAGTCTTAGCCTTATGTTTTTTCCTTCCTTTTTTGTACTTTGTTTTTCTTTTTTTGAAGTACTGTAAACTTCTTCACATTGCTGATGTGTTTTTAATACAACAACTCTTTTGCTTTTGAATGTTTGCATGCTTGCCTTGTATGCCTCCATACTTAGAATATTTTGCATATCTTTAATATACACTTCAATCCTTGTGCAACCTTCTCGGGGTGACACACCTCGGTTGTACAAAACTGATGATTTATCTCGGCAAGTACCTAACTGTAGACACCCCATTTTTGACCGTCCTTAAGACTTGGGCGCTACTGATGGTTTACTCGGTGATGAAGGTGTGCAAGGCAAAGGTTCAGTTTCTTCGGCAAGGAGAGAGTCAAATCTTAACTTCATACCCCTTTTGGACCAAAACAATCTTGATCGAAAGATTTTAGACCTTGAAACCCTCTCTTTCAAAATGTTTTGAAAATAAAGTTCCTACGATGTTCCGACGCTCACATTTCGTTAAATGTTGCGCTTTTCGGTAAATCGAGCAAAGACGAAGTGGAAATGAATGAAAGAGAGTTGAAATCTTTGAAAAATCTTTTAAAACACCTTGTTTAGGGGTTTGGAGTTGAGGAAAATTGAAGAAGAGGGAAGAAACCAAATTGAAGAAGAAGGTGGGTTTGAATCGCTAAGAGAGAGAGCCGAGCGGTCCTCGCTAAATCACGCCTCTCTATCTATACACTTGGATTTTAGCTATGAGGCCACCACCGTTGGAAATCTTACTTCTGGGGCTTCATTTTGCACTCAAGAATCTCCTAAAGCCAAGTCCGGATGGGAGAGATATGATTGGTTGAAGTAGGGCATCAATCCGATTGGACCGAATCTGCGCGGCTTTACCAAAACATGCATAACTTTTTGCACAGTTGGAATTTTGATGCAAGGTTGGTGCCATTGGAAAGCTAACTTCTGGGGCTTCATTTTGGACACTAGCCGACCACTTTTTAGCCTTGGAGACCACCCTCTGACCACCTTTCTTTCCGGCCGACCACCTGACCCTTTTTACCTGGTCGGTCGACCAGGGCAAGTGGTCGGCCGACCCCCTGAACTGGTCGGTCGACCACCCTCAGTTTTGTCTCTGTGAGTTGATTCCAGCTGTGCCAGCTGGAGGGCACAGACTAGATCCTCCATACACGTGTATGGAGGATGTTTGCTCTTGGTTTGAAGCTTCTTTGAGAAGCTTTAAACTTGTTTGTCTATAAAGGGAGGCCTCCCCTTCCTTGTAGAGGGTTGATATTTTGTTGGAAGGAAAATTATATATCTCTCTTTGTATCTCTCCCTTTGAGCCTTAAAATGTGAAGTTCTTGACCCTTTTGCATACAACTCCATAGCCTAACCCTTCCACCATTGGTCTAAGCTTCTTGGAGGCCATTTTCAGAGGTAAAAGGTTGAGTTTTGGTCCAGAGGTTGTTGGTCTTCTTGAGCTTCAAGGGTAACACTCATTCTCCCTTTTTAAGCTTTATTTTACTCCATCTTTTAGCCATACTTGCAAGCATATTTGGGTTTTGTCATAAACTGAAAAAAAAAAGTCTTGTTTTGAGGTCCTTAACATGTTTGTTTAAGACCATTTTTCTGTTGGGGGTCATCTACCCCCTTGCATCCTTCATCTCATCTTATTTTGAGCCATGCCTTAGGGCCTTTGCATTGACCTTTGTTTGGTCTCTTAGCCACTAAAATCCAGTGAATTTTCAGTGGCTAGCATGCTATTTTGAGCACCAAAATCAGAGAGGGGTGACCCTCTCACCCCTTGTCTAGTTTACTAGCACATTTGGCCTATCAAAGGAGTCTTTATTTGCATGCTTCCAAGCCTTATTTCAGGCCTTTTTTGGTGGGTTTTAGGACCCGCATAGGCTCTGTCCAGAGCCCATTTTGCCATTTTGGGTGTCCATCTTGCATGTGTAGAATAGCCCTCTTCATAGCATATCAAAAGAGCCCTTATTTGCATGCTTCCAAGCCTTGTTTAGGCCTTTTTCAGTGAGTTTTAGGACCTGCATAAGCTCTGTCCAGAGCTGTTTTTGTCATATTGGGTGTCCATCTTGCATGTGTAGAGTAATCCCATTCATAGCCTATCAAAGGAGCCTATCATTCTTGCATGCATAGATCATGTTTCAGTGGTTTTTTGGGCTTCATTTGGCATGTCATACCTCTGAGTTTTGCTGGTTTAGTGACCCCTTGAATGCCTCATATGCTTGTAGTATAAACCCTCTTTACTAGCTTATATTGCATGCTATTTTGGTCCTTGATTCTAGCACTTTTTGGCCACGCCTTAAACTGATTTTGTACATGTTTTGGACTGCCTTAGCTCTGTTTTTATGCCTCATGGTCGAATGATGCTTGCTATGCATGGTTGTAGTGCAATACCCTTGCCTAGCTTTGAGTTTTGAAGCCTATTGCATACTTATGTTGAGGTGTTTCCATGTTTTGGGGCCATTGTGCATCATATTTCAGAGCTTATATGTATGCCATATTCCCATGTTTTCCACTCTTTAAATGCGTTTGAGAGTTGTGCATAAATGCCTCGTTTTTGGACCATTGCATGAGTTTCATTTCCATGCCTTTCGAGCCATCATTTTAGACCATTTTCCCACTGTCTTGGACCTGCCTAGGGTCTGTTTGGGGCTGGTTTTGCCTTTTATGCATTGCTTTGTGTATCTCTAGTGTAATGCGCTTCACTAGTTTCGGTATTCGGGCCATCTAGCATGCATCGTGTGAGGTGTTTGCATGATTCGGGACCATCTTACATGTAATTTCAGAGATGGAAAATGTGTGATTGTATGTCATATTTCATCCCTTGCCATGCTTTGATAGAGTTGTATTCGGTGCCTTAGGTTTGGTCTCTTGCATTGGTGCATGTTTGCATGTGTTTTTGTTGCCTAATTCCATCATGTTTGGCCACTGATTTGAGTGTGGTTGAGGCCCATTCATTTAGTTTAAGTCCATCTTGCATTGTGTATGCCATGTCCATGTTGTCGCATGCTTGTCGCATTGTGTATACCTTGATTATGCCTTTGTGTATGTCCATCGTCATATGTGCGTTGTGTATGCCATATAGCATCATGTGCATTGAGTATGCCATTGATTATTTCATAGCATTGTGTATGCTAGTAGCATGTTTGCATGTCATCTTTTGCATGTTTGCATCATTTAATGGCATTATGTTTAGGTCGGATGTTAGAGTTGCATTCATGCATGCCATGTGTATTGCATTGTGTTTGGAGTAGGGTTTAGTCCAAACACGGGAAACGAGGGACGTTTCATACTCCAAGTGACAAAACGTGTCTTGATTCTCGGTCACCGACACTCCGGATTACCCATGATGGAGTTTAGGCCTTGTTGTGTTTATATATGCATTCATTCTACATCGAGTCACGCAATCCGACTCCTCAGCCACCATGCATCGAGATGCGTGATTGGTGGCACAAGGATCGAGGACTACACTCCCTAGAGCTTATGCAATGACGGGGAGAGTGGTCGTGCACACATGTGTTGAAAATACTTTGCCATGCCCCTTTCTTGCTCTCTGTTGTAGCAAACCGGAAACCAGCAGCAAAAACTGGTCAACAACCTTCTGGAGCTTTGTACAGTGTTCTGGGACCAGTTGTAAACAGAGGCAAATCGGGGCATCGCGATGGATTTCCCGACAAGGCGACTTGAGCATGCATGCATCCCTATCATTTGGAACAGAGCTGAGGCAGTCCATTTCATTTGTTTTGTATGCTAGCTTATTTACTTTAGTTAATTTGTTAATTAATTAGGGTTGTGTAATAATTAGCTGTAATTCGTTATTCATTCGGTTGTATATTATTTATTCGGACCCTCCGAGAGAGGGCCAACTATTGTAATAAGTGTGCGTGTGTGTGTTGTATGTCTTCCAACCCCACGTCTTTCTCCCTTTTATTTACTAGTTTATGATGGTTAGTTTTAGGGCATGTTTTAATTAGCATCTATATGTTCACATGTTTGCATCCATTCATCTGTTTTGCACGCACCGAGCTCGGCGCATCATGCTAACTGCATTGTATTTCAATTCCAAGTTGAATACATGTACCGATTGTTGCATCTCATATGCCACCTTAGAATAGCTGAGCCTATCTTATTTGCATTCTTGCATGTGTTGCATTAGGCATCTCAGCATAGTTAGGATTCATGCATATTTTCTAATTAGCTTCTTTCTTTGGCTCGGAGTACTCAGTAAGTGTTTATGCTTTAGCATCCTTGCATGTGTGTGAGTGACTGCCATGATAGCATACTTACCATGAGGCTATTTGCTTATGTGATATAACTGCCTGAATGCCTGTGGGTGAAGGTTGGATTATTTGAATTGGAACAATTCATTAATTGCGAGTTTTAAGCCCACTTGAGAGTGGCAAATCACCATATTTTCTAAGCCCACTTGAGGGTGGAAAAATCCGCATTTTAGTCTACTTGCGAGAAGCAAACCGCTTTCAAAAACAAACATGAGATGTTTTGTTCCAACTTTGGTGATCCAGTCTATACTTATATGCTGTGCACATCACATAGTAATTCTAGGCTAATAAACCGGAATAAGAGCACATGTGTTTTCAAAAACTCGATATCATGTTTAGTAGTGGCCGATTTTTGATCGGGCGAGCGAGGGTGCTCATGAAATGACCTTCCCCAATCGTACCCAAGTTCCCGAGCCGAGGCAACTTTGGTGATGACGGACACGTGGCCTTAGGCACGAGTCAGGGTTTCCTAAATTCCCCCAAAACAAAATATTTAGGTGGCGACTCTGTATCTGGCAAAGCAGTCCATGTTTGGCACTTCTTTCTAAAAATCTGTTTTTCAAAACGATTTGCCGGATTTGGACTCTTTGGTGATTTATTGGTCTTGCATTACACTTTGCGGGATTAGATTCAGAACCGTGACATTTGAGTCCGAACTATAGTGAGCCCAATGAACAAAACGGGATTCCCTCCCGGGACGTTCGGGGACGTCTACACTAACTACCTTTGTCGGCGTAATCTTGGTTTCACCTTGTAAATATAAAATTTCAACAAGTGTTTAACTTTAGTCTTCAATCTCGTAAATTGTCCACAAATTTCAACAAGTGTTAGACATCATCTCGGTTTAACTTCAACTTGTAAATTGTCCACAAATTTCAACAAGTGTTAAACAATGATCTCGGTTTAACTTCAACTTGTAAATTGTCCACAAATTTCAACAAGTGTTAAACAATGATTTCGGTTTAACTTCAACTTGTAAATTGTCCACAAATTTCAACAAGTGTTAAATAATGATTTCGGTTTAACTTCAACTTGTAAATTGTCTACAAATTTCAACAAGTGTTAAACATATTCTTCTTCTCACTGCCCCCTAATGTGAACCTGAGTTCCACTTGGGTTCTCATTATGCATGTATTCTAGAGACAATGTCAAGTATCTTGAAAAGAGAACTAGCTGAATCTTTATTTATTTACTTCGGCAAATGGCAAAGGAACAAAGAAATTCTAATGATAGAAAAATTTCAAATTACAAGTGTTCCAAGGCCTTGGCAACTCTTTGCCCTCATTATCTTCAAGCTGATATGCCCCATTGCCCAGTACTGAGATGATTTTGTAGGGTCCTTCCCAATTTGGGCCAAGCTTGCCCTCTCTGGGATCCTTCTTGTTGCCGACGACTTTTCTTAAGACGAGGTCAGCAATCTGAAATTCCCTTGGGTTAACCTTCTTGTTGTAAGCTCTGGCAAGCTGTTGCTGGTATGCTGCGAGCTGAATTGCAGCTTTCTCCCTTCGTTCTTCTAGAAGATCTAGATCTCGGGCTAAGAGCACATCATTAGTCCCGTTCTCTACCCCCTGGGTTCTGATTCCAGGGATGCCGACCTCCAGCGGAATGACTGCTTCTGTGCCATAAGCCATGGCAAAGGGGGATTTCCCTGTTGATCTTCTCGGCGTAGTCCGATATGCCCAGAGTACATTGGGCAATTCGTCTACCCACTTTCCTTTTGCTGCCTGCAGCCTCTTCTTTATCCCATCCAGAATTACTTTGTTGGATGCTTCTGCTTGTCCATTGCTTTGTGGGAAGCTTGGGGTTGAAAAGTAGTTTTTGATCTTGAACTTTGCACATAAGTTCTTGATTAGCTTACTGTCAAATTGAGTTCCATTGTCTGCAACAATTGCTCTTGGAATCCCAAACCTGGTGATAATGTTCTTCCAAATGAAGTTCTTCACGTCCACATCTCGGATCTTGGCAAGAGGTTCAGCTTCTATCCATTTAGTGAAGTAATCTGTTGCTACCAGCAAGTACTTCCTTTGTCCAGTTGCTTGGGGCAGTTGCCCGACAAGATCCATGCCCCATTGGGCAAATGGCCAAGGACTGGATACAGGGTTCAGGTCTGCTACTGGCTAGTGTATTAGAGGTGCAAACTTTTGGCATTGTTCACACTTCTTTACATAGGCTTCTGCATCTTTCTGCATATAAGGCCACCAATACCCCTGGATGATGGCCCTATGAGCGAGTGATCTGCCCCCAGCGTGGCTTCCACAAATTCCTTCATGTATTTCATATAAAAAATCTTCGACTTGTAAAGGGTGTACGCACCTTAAAAGGGGTCCAGTGAAGGACCTTCTGTAGAGATGTCCTTCTGCTGTCAGACTGAATCTTGCTGACTTCAATCTGATCTTGTGTGCCTCCTTGCGGTCATCTGGCAGCTTTCCTTCTTTTAGGAACGCAACAATTGCGTCCATCCAGCTTGATCCCATGTCTACGCACATTGCTTCACGCTCTGTGGTTACTGGTTCAATGCTTGGGCCCGACAGGTAGTCAATGATTATTGTCCTTACTTTTCCAGGTTGTACTGCACTAGCTAGGTTGGCCAACGCATCGGCGTGGCTGTTATCATCTCGGTTTACCTGGAGTAGTCGGCAGTTCTGGAATAAGGCCGCCAACCTGATGACCTCCTTTGCATATGCCGACATTCTTTCATCTCGGGCTGCATATTCTCCTGTTGCCTGATTGACTATCAGTTGTGAATTACAAAAAACTATTACCTCATCTGCTTGTACTGCTGCTGCCAGTTTTAGTCCTGCAAGGAGTGTTTCGTATTCTGCTTCATTGTTTGAGGCCTTGAACCCCAAACGAATTGATTGTTCTAGTACCTGCCCATCTGGGGATATCAGTACTACTCCTGCCCCCGCTCCTTGTCAGTTTGAACTCCCATCAACAAACAGTCGAAAAGAGTCGTCGATGTAAATGCTGCAGGGTCTGAGTTTGTCATCTTTCCTTTGTTCTTTTGTCTTTGGCTGGGCTTCTCCTTGCTTGTTTGGACATCGTTTATCTTGGCTCAATGGAGCCCGATGTTCGATGGATTCTGGCGTGAACTCGGCCACGAAGTCGGCCAAAACCTGGCCTTTGATTGCTGTTCTGTGCCTATATTCCAGATCATACTGGCCTAGGGCGACTGTCTATCTGGCCATTCTTCCTGTTAAGTCTCCCTGCTGCAATAGGGACTTCAATGGATGTTCTGTCAGTACCACAATTTTATGGGCCTGGAAGTAATGGTTCAACTTCTTTGAAGCCATTACTAAAGCCAGTGCCAATTTCTCTAAGGGTAGATACCTCGTTTCTGCATCGGCTAGGGTTTTGCTTACATAGTAAACAGCCTTTTCCTCCCATTTTTCTTCTCGGGTTAGTACTGCACTTATCGCATGTTCTGAAACTGCCAAGTACAGGAACAGCTCCTCCCCGGGTTCTGGATTCGAAAGAACTGGAGTTGTGGTCAGGTACTTCTTCAGATCGGCTAATGCTTCTTCGCACTCCTCTATCCAAAGAAAGTCTGTGGCTTTCTTCACTAAGTTGAAGAAAGGTTTGCACTTGTCTGAGCTTCTGCTTATGAACCTGTTCAGGGCTGCGGCCCTTCCAGTTAGCATCTGCACCTGTTTTGCCGACGTCGGGCTCTTCAACTCTAGGATGGCCTTGATCTGGTCTGGGCTGGCCAAAATGCCCCTTCTGGTCACCAGGTATCCTAAAAACTTACCAGATCCAACTCCAAATGCACACTTCGATGCATTGAGTTGGAGCCGATATGTTTTAAGGATTTCAAAGACTGCTTTTAGATCGGCGAGATAACCCTCAGGCTCCTTGGTCTTAACGACTATGTCATCGATGTAGACTTTTACTGTTCGGCCAATCAGGTGTTTGAACATTTTGGTTACCAACCTTTGGTAAGTTGCTCCTGCGTTTTTCAACCCGAAAGGCATTACTCTGTAACAGTACAAGCCTTTTGGGGTGATGAACGCGGTCTTCTCTTCGTCTGCGGGGTACATGGCTATCTGGTGGTACCCCCTGTAGGCATCTAGGAAGCTCATTCTTCCATGCCCTGAAATAGTATCTACTAGCTGGTCAATCTTGGGTAAAGGAAAGCTGTCTTTGGGACAGGCTTTGTTGAGGCTGGTAAAGTCTACGCAGACCCTCCATTTACTGTTCTTCTTCTTTACCACCACTGTATTGGATAGCCATGTCGGGTAGTGAACTTCTCTAATGGCCCTGGCCTCTAGAAGTCTGTCTACTTCTTCCTCTACTGCTTCGACGTGCATCAACGTCCGTCTTCTGGCTCGTTGAATTATAGGTTTGGCCAACCTATCAACATTCAGTTTGTGGCAAGTGACCTCGGGGTCAATGCTAGGCATTTCGTAAGGTGTCCAAGCAAACACCTCAATATTTGCTCTCAAAAAGCTTCCAACTCTTTTTCCTCTTCTTCGGCTAAGCCCGAGCCGAGAAGAAAGAAGCGTTCTTCATCCCCATCCTGGACGAGGATTTTCTTCAGTGCCTCTTCGCTCTTTTCAGCTGGCTCCTTGCCGACGTCTTCTAGGACTTCCACGTCCTCATCTTCAATTTCTGCCTTTTCTGGCTCTCGTATGCTACAGGTAGATTTCATTGCTGCCATGGAGCAATTATTTGCCTGCAGCTGATCGCCTTTGACTTCCTCTATCCCATGCTCTGTTGGGAATCGCAATAGTTGATGCAATGTTGAGGGAACTGCCCCTATCGCATGCAACCATGGCCTTCCCAAGATGATGTTATAAAGGGCAGGTGTGTCGATGATGGTGAATTCTGTCTTGATATTCCTGGTGTCATCCTGCATCTCCAAGCTTACTGCTCCCAGTGGCCATGTCGGCGTTCCATTGAATCCAACCATTGGGCCATTGAATTGTTCCATATCATCTGGGTGAAGGTCGAGCTCCCTGTAACATCGGATGTACATGATGTCACAAGAGCTGCCTTGGTCAATCAGGATGCGTTTCATTTGGCACTCCCCAACCTGGAGGGATACTACCAAGGCATCATTATGCAGATGCTAGACCATCTCTAGGTCGGCTTTAGTAAAGGTTATCATTGGTCCCTGGCACTCTTCTGCCCGATGTCATTTCTCCCCGACTTGGTAGACATGTTGTAGGTGTTTTACCTTCTGGGTCTCTCCTCGGATTTCGTTTTCGTTGACCTTCGAGTGGATTACGTTGACTACCTGAGGTCCTCCTGCCTACGGCTGCTGTGCTGGGAGAGGTGGGGCTACTGGTGCCTGAGGTAATCTTGCCCGTTCTTCCCTTGTCCTGGTCTCATCGACAAGGTCTCTCAGATGTCCTTGTTTCACTAGGTCTTCCAAATGTGTTTTCAGGGCTCTACAACCCTGAGTTGTATGCCCATCTTCATTGTGGTAGGCACAATGCCTGCCAATGTTTCTTCCCATGAACTCTCCTGGAGTCCTCTCTGGCGTTCTGAAATAGGGTTGGTTTCGAATTTGATCCAGGACTTTGTGAATTAAGATTCGGAACACAGTTGTCACTGCCCGTACAGCCCTCAGTTCTGTTTCTTGCTTGCTCGATCCATTGTTACCTCGGCCTCGCTTCGGCGAGCCGTTTCCTTTCTCTTGCTTTGTTTCCTTGGTCCCCGATATGTCTTCTTCGGCCTTGGCATACTTCTCGATTCTCGCCATGAGCTCTTCCATGCTTTTTGGCAATATCTTTGCCAAAGACTTCCGTAGTGGACAATTGTCTTTTGGGCCGTTCTTGAAAGACACGACCGCCACTTCTTGATTACACTCGGGTATTCGGTTGAACACCTCATAGTATCTTCTTGCATAGGCCCTAAGGCCTTCATCCTTGCTGATCTTTAGAGCCATCAATGCGTCCACCCTTAATGGCTGCAGCTTGTTTGTCACGAACCTGGCCACAAATATCTCGGCCAGGCCTTCCTAAGTCTTCACGCTTCTCTTTGGTAGTTTGTGGAACCAATCTGATGCAATCTCCTCAAAAGATGAGGGGAACACTTTGCAGAGCAACGGCTCGTTCCCACTATACAATGCCATTGAGTTCAAGTATAATCCAACGTGGAAGTTAGGGTCTGACTTACCATCGTATATTTGGAACCTCGGCATACTGAATCTCTTTGGTGCCTCGAATTTGTCTAATTCCACCGAGAATGGTGTTCTCGGCTTAACAGGTGAAGTTACCTCGGCATCGGCATTCTGTTGCTTCCTCTTGAGGTAATCTCTCAAGTCTTCTTTGCTTCGCCCAGGAGCTCGGCTATCTTTCGACTTCAGTCTTTTCGGTATACTACTCTCGGCCTTGTAGTGAGCCCTTTTCAATCTTTCTCCATGAGTTGTGTCGAAGCATAGTGCCCGCCCTTGAACATGCCGATGTTCTTTGGGGTCGGCCTTCTTGGTGTGTTGTGTCCTTTATGACTCTTCTTTCCTTGACTCCCCTCTTCCGACCTCCCTTGAAGGCCGGTGAGAGTGTCTTTCGCTCCTGGTGTGCTAGGGGGCTTCTGGGATTGCTTTCTGCCCTCCCTTCTGGGCATTGGCCGCTGGAATCGGCGGGTCCTACAGCGGGTATGGTGGCTGCATGACGTTATTTTGCATCATAAAATTGACGACCGATTGCAGGTCTGCCAATTTGTTTGCCATCTCTTTCACCTCTTCGTCCCTTCATAGGCACCTGTCCTTCCATACCTGGAGGTCGCCTTCGTTGTAGTACCCGCTTCGATCAGGTTTCTTTGGTACGTCGCTAGTCTGGCCAACGTCTTTTACTCCGTGAGTTTGCTCATGAGTTTCTACGTTGGACCTGTCTCCTTCGACATCAAGGTCAATAGGTCTTCCACTCCCAGCAGGAGTGTCGTCTCCAATCTTTTCCTTCTATCCGTTACTGGCCATCTATTCTACTTTCTTTCCCACAGACGACGCCAAATTGTTTGAGTGATTTTCTGACCACACTGCCAACTCAGTAATCAGTTGGAGAGAACTGGCAGAATAGATGACCTGGCTAACCTACAATAGAAAGAGAAGATTTCGGCGGTGGTTCGTCCACCTGGGGGCACTCCGACAACCAAGTCAGTATATCTCTCAAAGATAATCAATAGTGCTTAAACTCACTATTCAGAATATAAATTGCGTACCTTAGACCCACGGGGGTGCCTCTCTTTTATGGTTAACTCAATCCTAGTCCCGATAGAAGCCTGACTTCTATGGACTCCCATTCAGTGCTTACTTTGGACTCCTCAAGAGATAAGGATAGACTTCCTAAGAACATTATCCTTATCCATCTTGAAGTCTTTCCTCATTCTAGGACTCTTGTCCCTTATCCGCTTACCTCGGATTCCGATATCTTCAGAGATAACCTCGGCCATGCCGAGATCATCTCGGCGTTACGACTAGGACATGTGGAACCTCAGCTGATACATCGGCGTCACCTTGCCACGTGTTGGTACTCAAAAATATATTCCCACAAACCCCATTGTCAGCAGTCACCTTTCCTCCCAAATTAATCAACACTTGATTGATTTCAAGACTACCGAGTCCTTTTCAATTAACTTGAACTCTGCTGTTTCAATCTAAAGTATCAATTTTTTATTTTTTTTAAGAATGATGAATAATGTTCCGGAATTCTAATATAAATCTTTTTAATTTCTAGAGGCATTTCATGTGGTGGAAGTTGATAGTCCAATTTTTCATGGTATCTGTCACAATTTAAGGATGTGATACAAATTGCTGCTCTGTTTTCATGATTGTTCAAAGGCCTGAATTCTAATATAAATCTTGTTTGTGTGTATCTATTCGTTACTGAAATTATTGGGATTCCATAATTTCTCCAACATGCAATGGTACCATTCTTATTCATTGATTTTCTTTGGGGTTTTCTGATTTAACCAGGTATGTTTAGGCAAGAAATTAAGTTGCTGACGTGTTAAATGAATTATTGTGGAAGACAAATTTGTCTATAAAGAGAAGAACCAAGAAATAGAAAAGGCAATGAGCGAATTTAGGAAAGCCATAAAAGAATTGGCAAATGTGATGATTTTATTTATTGTTCTACTTTTGTGATGAGGTAATCAAAATGAATCTGAAAGTTGTGGACTATTTTAGAAGGGCCAGGTTATATTCTTTCTTCTTCTTTTGTTTTTTGTTAATTATTTTTATTGATGGTGAGGTTAGTACCTATTGATGCGTATTAACTTTTTTGCATGTTCTTTGTGTCCTCTAAATTACTTCTTTTTGAAAACCTTTTCCTATACTTGCAAATTCTCAATTTTGCTTCTCATGACTGTAAATTTTTAATTTTTTTTCGTTGTTCATGGTCAATCAAAGACTCACAACTTTGGTATGAATTATGGCATTTCTTGCAAAGTCTGGTTTTTTTACTTGCCTTCTTTGAGGCATTTACTTTTAAAAGTTGAGGCATTTACGTTTTCAGATATCACTCTTCTGTATTGTTTACTTTTTGCCTTCCTAATAAATATGTGATTATGGTTTATATTCAGCACATTTACATTGCCAAAAACGTGTTGGTACTTCTTTTCTATGGTTCTTATTCAGATAATTATGATTGTTAATTGGATAATTTCTTACCTTTTCATTCAATTCTGTTCTGCTGACAGTGCTTTGAGCTTTCGTGATATACCATTTCTCGTAAGTATGATTATATTTCATGATCTTGTTATTATGATCTCAGGATTAGACACTAAATGTGTGTCCAGCTCAGAAGCTAAGAACTGTTAGTTTCTTTGCTCTACTGTGCTAGCTGTCAATAATCACAACAAAAAAATTCATTTTTTTGGAACTGCTGGATGTTTTTGGGTTTTGCTTTTGTTTTTCTGTGTTATCTTTAGGATAATATACTCTGTTTGGTAAATATTTCTTCTTTGCTACAGATCAGTGAGTATTCAAAGAAGAATGTTTGTTTCATCATGCTTTTAGACAAGCGAACACTGTCGAAACTGTCAACAGAGGGGAATGTTCCTGATGAGACAGTATGTATTGGGTTATGGAGAATAGTTATTGTGAGGAACCTACCCTACAAGGATATGCGCAAAACTGGGAAGGTGCCAAAATTTCTATCACATCGTCTCTTCCCTTCTTCTAGGTGATTCTCACACCAAATTTTGTAGATCACTGGGTTATAGACCTTATTTGCTTTCTTCGTTAACCAACCCCAAGATTTCTACTTAACATATTTTCTTATTTTGTGGTGATTTCTTAGGTATTCTATTTGGCTTGATAGCAAGATGTGACTTCAGACTGATCCGATGCTAATCATTGAATTCTTTTTGTGGCAAACTAGATTAGAGTATGCTATTTCAAATCATTATACTCGCCACTGTGTTTGGGAGGAGGTACACCAGAATAACCGTCTAAATAAATACAACCACACAGCCATTGATGAACAGCTCAACTTTTACTAGTCTGATGGTCTCACCAAGTTTGACCCTTCAGACCTAAATACTCCTCTTCCAAGTTGTGCGTATCGTTGTCTTTTTTTATTTTGGAGTTTGCCTTTTTCCTTATCCGCAATTATTGCCCCTTGATGCTTAAGAGCTTATTTTTGTTTGTCATATGCTTTGCACTTTGCAGATGTGCCTGAAGGTTCATTTATTGTTAGGGCCCATACACCAATGTCAAATTTATTTTCATGCCTTTGGTTTAATGAAGTTAACTATTTTACATCATGCGATCAATTGAGCTTTGCTTATACCTTGAAGTTGAAGAGATTGAATCCAGATAGGCCATTCTTTCTAAATATGTTCAAGGTGGGTAATTACTAAAATAAAACTATTCTTTCCATTACATTGTGCTTCAGGGACTGTAATTTACCTATACTAGGAGAGTAATGTGGGAGGCTGATAAACTAGTTGGGATTTCTAAATAAAGAAATAGTGCCCTTACTATTAACTTGTTCCTTCAATCTGCTCAAATTTATTGACCTTAAAAACCATACATTTTAGGTGTTAGCCTCCAAATGTTCTGCACTTGGCTGGTCAGTTAAACGAATTTTCATAATATCACTCTTTGATCAATATTTCAGAATGCTTTTCTAGGTCATTTGTTTGTTTATTTTTTTATTTTTATTGCATTGACAATTCAAATTAATGTGGCTAGAACAGATTTGTACTAAAATAAGGCATTTTGATTCCATCAAACCTTAGAGGTGGTGCATTTATTGGACGCATGCTAGATGAGGCCTTGTATAAGGTTTATTTCATGTTGTGGCCACAATTGCCTTACGTGTTCTGTTTGTTATGATAAAGGATATGGACATATGACCCATCAACTTCAGCATCAAGAAATGCGACCATCTACTGTGGAGCAGAGATCATGTCACTTGAGTGGGATTGTAAATCAGACCGTTTGGTATTTAATTCAACATCATATGAACATGTTTATTCATTTTCATGTTGGAGGATGATGTTTGATTGTCTAAAACCAGAAATTCATGTTTGTAGCTCTTGTTTGTAGCTGCCTTCTTCCTTGAGCCATTACCACTTAAAGCTTATGTCCCTTGGAACCTGAGGAAGTTTATTTAGCTTTCTTTGATTGCTTGAACTGAAATATTAATCAAGTTTTATCTAGGGATTTATGTTTGAGGTCATTTCAAGGCTTGAGTAGGAGAATGTATCTCTTTGCTAACTTGAGTGCTTATACAGGACATTATATATATTGACTGATCATAATTGTTGCCTTATGTCGTTCTGATATACCTACTTACTGATGGATTTTGCATGATTAAAAAGTTCAATGCACATGTTTGCTACTATTTATTTGAATTAATGCAGGAGATTCTTTGACTGACACTGTATGGTATGTATCTTTCTTGTAACTAAATTTATTTCTCCATTGTACTGTATATTTTTGTCCTTTAAGTACTATTGTAGTTGGTTAAATTTTGTCTATTGAGTTGCAGCGTTTATGTAACTTACTAATTGACTACTTGTGATAAAAAATTTAAAAATAAATAAAAATTCACACCAATCCCCATCTTTAATCAATGTTTTTAGGTGTTATCATCATACTTGTTTATTATTTATGTTTTTGGAATATGAATCATTCTAAGGACCTACTTTTTTTATAGGCATGGCACGAGTTATATGGATAAGTTGGGATTGCATGAGTTATATGGATAAGTTGGGATTTGTAAGCTTAACTGTCTGGAACATGAAAACATGGAAGGCTATGTTATGCCCTTGTGTGTCCCACAAATTGTACATTCATGTAGAAAGTCAATTTGTCTCTGACAGACAGCTATTATGTCTTAATATTTCTCAACTTTATTGAAGACAGTCCTTCCAATTGGTGAAGATCCTCCATTAATTACTTCCTTATGCTTCAACCATAACGGGAAGATTTTAGCAGCTGTTGCAACTGATGGAATGATTCACATGTTTGGTATCCTTATAGCATTTGATGTTTATGTATGAATGGTTATTATATTTCTTGAATTAAGTGTTACACATTTTGCTTTTGAGGCTCAAATGTGTTGCTGTTACTATTCTTTGGTACACCAAGTAAAAATACATGAAAAAGGAATCATTTTCTTTCTTTTGGGGCTTCAGAGTTGGAGGGAGGAAGGGGGGATTAAACATTTCTACTTTGAAAGGAAATTTGTCCCCAATCTCATGCTGCACGCAAGACATGAGCAACAAATGTATACATCTTAATTTGGCATAGATATGTAGCCGGACTACAAATTACTGGGTGGTCAGCTCATGATTCTGCTATTAGCTCTGTTCTTTTTGGGCCTGATGAGACAAGTATTTTTAGCTTGGGGATAGATGGAAAGGCAAGTGCCTCTGTTTCCTCTGATTTTAGCTCGGGAAATTATAATATTTTGTTACTATGAATTGCTTTATATAATTTTTCTTTGCCTAAAAGTTTTTTCTGTGATATGTACATGTTGTCAGGCTTCTTATATTTGTGACTTGTTCAATTGTAGATATCATTGGATATTGTTAGGTATTGATCTAACATTGATGATTGTATACTTGTTTGATCTGATTAATTCTAAAATAAACGCAAGCCTTGTAATTGTAATAAACACGTAAGTTTGGCTGGTTAGTACATTTTTAAGCAATTTGAGTTACCTTAAAAATATTTTGACTTCTGGAATTTCTTTTATAAAGTGCTTTGAAAATTTATGAAACTACCCAAAGGAAGAGGATGACCAATCCAGTTTGGAAAGTAGTTCAAGTAATTAATATAATTTTCTCTAATTTTATCACACTTATCTTTGTGCTAATGACTGTTCAGCTTGATCATAACACTTTATATGTAGTTTCTAATAATAATGAAAATGCTTTCATGTAGTCCCCGCAACAAATAGTTAGTTTATTTATATGCTTCTAGTGGTTTCTGAATTAATTTGTGCTTTTATTTTTCAGGTCAGAAATTTCTTGGAGAGGTGCAAAATATGGTTAAAGAATTCAAGAACTTAGTTTTTTAAGTTTTTTCATTTTTTAATATATGTAAGCACAGTTAAAAACTTTTTATTTAATTCCTTTGTATATACTTTTGAACATTTAATTTTCATTTATAAAATATATGACGTTATTTCATTCAATATGTGGTTATGATTCAAATTATAGTGTATAGTGTGTATTACATTTTCAAATGTGCGTACAAAAATAAATTTGTGATCTAAATGTTTATCATCACAGGTTTTATTAGTTATTGATCACACTTAAAAGATGTGATATAAATATTATTAATCACACTTAAAAGATTTGATCTAAATATTATTAATCATACTTAAAAGATGTGATCTAAGTGTTGATTATCACATGTTTATTAGTTATTAATCACGCTTAAAAGATGTGATCTAAATGTTATTAATCACACTTAAAAGATGTGATCTAAATATTTATTATCACACTTAAAAGGTGTGATCTAAATATTTTTAATCACACTTAGAAGGTGTGATTAAAAATGACCCTTTCTAATCACACTCTCAAAAATCACACTTTAATAAAACTTAAAATGTCTGATTAAATAACATACATCACACAAAAAAAATGCGATTTTTATCTGTTTTTGTAGTAGTGAATACTATACCAATAAATTGGTTATGGTTCTTCCTATAGAAGCACAATATAATAGATTACATTCTTCCACTAATGTAAACAATTAAGGATGTATAATTCTCTTTGTTTTAAGAACATGTTAAAAATTACAAAAGCAATGTAGCTCCTTGAAAGCTTTCCAATATAATATCTTATATCCATAACAAAAAGCAGACAAGTGAGCACATGTAATATTGTCAAATTTGCAGGTCAATAGTTCTCTTATTTCCATGCAACAAAATTTCTCAGTTCTTTGAAAAAAAAAAATGAAAAAGAAAAAAAGAAGCAAACTTTGAAGCAGGCACCTTCAAGTACAGTAAATGACTAAGATTGCAGATTCTAATGACAGACAAATATCTAACAATATTGGTGAATAATCTTAAACAGAAATTGCTCTAAGAAGCAAATAATTGCCTTATAAGAACCAAATGGTGGCACAACACGCATATTCCAATCAATGTCATCAACATATTTCTTCAGTCAATCGAACGAAATTAACTTAATCCAATGTAAATAAAATACAGATTCAGATTGCTACTATCTCGTGTGAACTCATCTGGTCCAGTTCTACCTCTGAACTTACCTTTTCCTCTTCTTCTTCTTCTACCACTATGATGTTGTCACTACTTCCATTGTTGTTTTCCGTCAAAGAAGTGACTATGATATCGATATGTTCTGATTCTTTGGAGCTTTTTGATGGCATCAGTTGTGTAATTCTCTTCAACTCTTTACTTTTTCCCCTCAAAACTGTGTATAATCCACACACTATTACCCCGGCTCCTAACACACTATTATTATAAACAAATAAAAAAAATTAGGTCAAATGATGCAATGTATGTCCATATATATCAAGCAAAAAATTATTTATGTGACAAAGGAGATAACACCCACCCATGATTATTCATTTGATTTTAATAGTATTGGCTAGTTACTGTTGTTAATAATATCATATCATGTGTACATATATACCTTCCCAAGTGTAGCTTCTCGTCCAATAGCAATAAGCCAGCAATTGCCACAAGAACAAGCATCACGGGGCTAAAAATTGATACAAACAGTGGACCCCTTATTTGTACACACCAAGCCATGAGGGTAAACGTTACTCCACTAGCCACAATCCCCTACAATGCAAGCAAGTCAAACACATTTTACAACTGCTCCATAATTGAATTAAAATTCGTAATTTAGATTTACACCCACACCTAAACTTAATCCAGACATTTCGTAGAATTTTTCTGAGTACATGTGTTCAATTGTTTACTACCGGCACATTTAACAATTTAAATTAAAATTTGTCATTAATAATTTAACATATTATTAAAAAATCAGCAATAGATCTTGTACCTAAAACTTTTAGACCATTTTTTTTTAAAAAAAAATGACCAAACAAGTGGTAACTTGTCGAAATATATGAATAATCATTATATTAACACAGAAATCGATTATAGAATTGAACACATAACATGCATCAAACTTTTGCAAGATTTTTTGGTGGCATCAACTTTTTAAAAAAAAACTTTTGTACACATACATTCATGATTCTATGGCGATTTCCTATGTTTGTAGACTTATCTTTTATATATATATATATATATCTATCGTATATATTATAAAAATATAGTGTGAAACATGAGAGATTTTCAATCTCTTAATACTAAACTCTCATGTACCCTCTTTTCTACATAGCATTTTCTTTAAATAAACATAATAAAAAAAATTTTAAAATCAAATACACAAACAAATAAAATTAACAAATTCGATCTTTATCATTTCACTTAAAATCTAATTTCCCTCTCAATATCCAAATTAACAAATAAAATTTAAAATTAACAAAATTTTATTTGTTTGCCTCTCAATATCCAAACGGATATTTTGTCTCTCAATATCCAATTTTAAATTTTAAAAATCTTTAAAGTCTATCTAAATAAATCTATTTTTGAAAATATCTCCCACCATTAGAATTTAAATCAATAAAACTAACATGTCTATCACGTCTCTATCTCACATCATAACTTAAATAAATTTTTAACAAGTAAATAAAAAGCCACAACTCCATAACTTAAATAAATAAATAGAAACTACACATAAATTAAATTCAAAAAATAAAATACAACCAACTCCATAACTTAAATAAATTTAAAAAAAAAACAAATATAAACCACTCATAAATAAAGAAGATAAGAATTAAGATATGAATCTCAAAAAAATATGTATATCTATCTAAATCTTAAATCACTTAATGGGAAAAATTAATATATTTTGAAGTCTTATTTAAATAATAAGTTGATTAGTCATCCCAACTCGATCTACACATTTCTTTTTTCCTTTTCCTTTTTTTTTTGTTCAATATGTAGGATATTTACCAAACCAAACTAAACCAAGCCTTAAGTCCCATCAGATGGGGTTGGCTACATGAATCCTTCTTCTCCCATCAATTTGTAGGATATTTACAAATGAAAAATGGTGAAGCCTCAAAAAAGATCTCAGAGTCCGACCCATGATGATATGGTCATAAGTGTCAATTTTTAATTCGTTACACACCTAATGATATAAGGCACCAACTCTCTTGCCACATCATGGATGAAGTTGTGATTTTAAGTGTGGGCCTCTACCATTTCTCTTTACAAATATAAGAAGAAAATTAATCAAATTATATATTTCGACCAACCACATATTCAAATTTTCGCTCTTTCAAGATAATTCTAGCCAAGAGCATATCAAATCAAACCTTTGATTTAAATTTAAAATCAAGTTAAATAAAAAAAATTAAAAGAAAATAATGAAAGGTTGAAGATATTGTAAAGCTTTCTTATTCTTAAAGACTAAAAGGCTAGTACACATTCCATGTGGGTATTATATTCATATTATATTTTTAGTTATGTAATTAAAATCAAAAGAACTGTAACTTACATTATTGGATTAATAACAGAAACATTAGAAATTCTAATATATACACCCTTAAAAATGGTACCATATGCACTTTTAGTTATGTTATTTTCTTTAGTTATGATATTATTTTAAGAAAAATGTTTGGGATCCCATTTGGGAATGACCCACACCCTTAAAGTAATTTTGGCTCTCCATGTATGTGTGGGATCCACTAATGTATGTATGGGATTTTACATCATGAGTGATTCAGATTTGTAAGGGTCTTGTGGAGGTGGGGGTCTCAATCATTACTCTTATTTTAATAATGACTCATGAGTTCTTTAATTATGCCTTATATTGTGCTTAGTTATGACTCAAAAAATATGAAGTTATGCCATTTTTTTTTAATTATAAGGTGCATATGGTACACACTTTTTGAGGGGCATGTAGCATAGTGTTTCCCTAGAAACACATCGTCAAATATCACTTTACTTCACATTTACTAATAAAATTGTATGTTTTTCCTAATTATGAAATTGTATATTTATCTTAATTATAACTTTTAAATTTAACCAAGGAGTTGTGGCATTTTGGTAAGGCTTTGGAGCATAAGTCCTAAAGTCCCAGGTTCCACACTCCCTATGGCCAACTCTTAGGGGCTTGGTGTAGTGGTCCTAGGAGGGCCTTCTAAGTGCTGGACGACCCGTATCGAGGACTTAGGTGTGGAGTCAAATCCTAGTAGCTACACTCTTTAACTAAAATGGTGTGTGCGTTGTGGAGTTAGTGCACACACCCGAGGTTTGCCTATCGTTCTACTCCAGTTAACCGACATTAGTTGATTCCAAAATCGACGGAAGACAAGCTTAGGGAGTTTACTTGTTAATTAAAAAAAAATTTTAAATTTATATATTTTCATAACAAAAAGAGCTATGTCTTAGCTCATTTAACCAGGTTTAACTCTTTTTTTTTTATTATTATAGAAATTATCAAAATTTCACTAGTAGATTTATAATTTAAAAAAAAAATTGAAACTAATAATTTAAAAAGTTATAAACATAAAAATTAACTTATGAATTTCATGCATAGTACATGATAAAACATTATGTTACTGCAAGATAATTATAATGATTTATTTTGATTTATAAAGTCCCGCGCATAGCATAGGTTTCTACTTAGTATGAGGATACATACCGAATAAGAGACAGTTAGTAGTCTTAGATTCCATCCTAGTTTCCACTTACTCCAATCTCTATCCATGCAGAGGGCAAATCCAACGGCTTGGATTGCTGCCATCATCATCATCAAAGCAGTGCTGGAGTACACACAAGGATAGTCCTGTATCATCTTAGCCTGGCCCAACAAACATGACACATTCAGAATAAATGACACTAGTTAAGGTCATTTGAATAAATTTAATTTTTTTAATCATTTATTTATTTTTATTTAGGGTTGGTTTGGCAAACTTTAAAAAAGTCAAAAAGTTATTAAAAAAGTTAAAAAGTTATCACTATTTACCAAAAAAAATATTAAAAAATTATTTTTACAAAAAAAAAAGTACAAAGGGAACATGTGAAGAAGCAAACAAGACGGTGTTGTTCGGCCTGTGGGAGCCCATCATGGGTCCCGTTTTGATAATCTGAACCGTTAAATGTATAAAACTCATCGAGTAATATATGTCATAAAAAATTACGTTGATCGGATATCGCTAACTACATGATCAAATCAGTTTTGTATAAAAAATAGATGGTGTTATAGTTAACGATTGACAAAAAAACTAATCCAATCAGATAGCTATCGATATCCAATTAACATGATTTTTTACAAGCATATAATATTCAACGAGTTTTATACATTGAACTGTTTTGATTAGCAAAATGGGACCCATGGTGGGCCCCCACGGGCCGAACAGCACCGTCTAATTCAATGCTCGAAAAGGAGGCAAGCTTCTCATATACACTACTCTGCCCACCGTACTGCCTACTCTGCCCAAGCTTCTCCTATACATTAATTTATACACTTTTTTAATACACATTTTTTGTAAAAAGTCAAAAAGTTATCCCAAATAACCATTTTTTTTATCAACTTTTTAGTCCAAAAAGTCAAAAAATGTACTTATTTAAGACACCTCAACCAACCCCTTAATTTGTTGGTTATTGTTGCAAGATTACCTGAATAATCAATCCTATTGCAGCAGAGACACAACAAGACACAACCAATAAAGCTCCCACCACGTTATTAGTATCATGTGGGTGTAATGTTGCCACGTGTCCACCCTTGTGATGCAAAAGATCAACATTGGTTGACGAGATGTTGAGCTCTACCCCTTTGTAGAAGATGAGTAGCATGGCCCCACCTATGCACATCAATGTCCCTGCCACCTTCATCTTGCCTATCGTTGTACCCAATCCCAGTCTCTCCATCCTGTACACATCATACCCACATCAGATTGGCTATCATGTAATACTATTATCTAAAAAGAATATAATTAGAAATCAATAAATTTTTTAAAAAAATAACTACAAATTTATAGAAAATTTTAAGATTTTATTATTAAATTTATAAAATTTATTACTGATTTGAAATTATTTTTTAAAAATATCATTGATTTATATTTTCCTATATATATATTAATTTCCCACTAGATTTTGAAAAGCACTATTCATATAGAAAATATCACAAGAATAATAATAGGATAATGTTAATTTTGTAATTAAAAGTAATTTTTGTGAATGTTTTATTTCAAAATAAAAAGTACACACATTGAACTATATTATTAAACATTCTATATGATTTTTTTTTTTTATTTCATATATCATTATTATAAGTTTTTTTTTTTTTTTTTTTTTAAAAATTTTTATCATTATACACAATGTTAGTAAAATTCAGGAAATCTGTTTAGCTATATATTTTGCATATATATATAGAGAGAGAGAGTACCGGAAAAAGACGGCCAAAATGAAGGTGCAGGCAGGGATGAGATTGTACAAAGCAGCAGCAAAGGTTGCTGACGTCAAAACGAAACCCTCGGCGTATAAATTTTGTGCCATTGATCCTCTACAATTAAAAATTGAACATTATTATTCAGGCTCAAAAAATTAAACGTACTTTTCAAATTCAGTAATGTGTCATATTAATTCAGTAAATAATGATTATTAAGTTTGGTGAATGAAAACTTAAATGATGTATCAATTAAGTCCATATAGTTTACACGATGTGTCATAATTTGCTCAATTTTTACAGGAACTAAATACACACATCATGTAAATTACATGGACCAAATTGACATATTGTTTGAGCACGTGACAACTTTTCGTCCACCAAACTTAATGGCTGTTATTTATTGAACCAATACGACAGAGCCTGTTAAATTAAGGGACAAAATCGATCAAATTAAAACAACAGGTACCAATTTAACACATCGTGTAAATTACGGGGACTATTTGCATAATTTATCCTTTATATTATATTAAAAGTTTAAAGCCAATCATTTTTATTGTTTGAGGTCCAGTCTAAAAGGCCCCTCAAAAAATCTGTTGGGCCAAATTAAAATATATATATATATATAATCATTATTAGGCCAAATTAAAAATTTATATAATTAGTCCAAACAAATATATGTAATATAATGAGTCCAAATAGAGTCTAATTTCAAAATTTTAATAGAATAAACTTTTTCTTAATTTTTTTGCCCTCTCTTTATCATATTTTAGTTGAATAATTTTACCCTAATTTCTTTTGCCCTACTTTTTTTGCCCTCTCCCTTTATCATAATTTAATTGAATAATTTTGCCTTAATTTTTTCTCTCAATCTTTTTTCAATAATTTGTGTTTTGTTATAAAATAATTAGTGGATTGTGATTTGTGTGGATTATAATTGTGTTCTCAAATATCATATTACAATAACATAATCATTTCGTTATCAGATATCGGTAAATTATGTTGTTTGTATTGATTATTGCTAAATTATAAAACAATAAGACCCTATTTTATCTTTTTTGAGTCTTTGTAATGATTTTTTCTTATCTTAATATATGAAATAAATTTTAATGATTATTTGTGTAAAGAAACTTTTTGTAGTTACTAAATAAATAAATATCAATAAGTTATTATTTTATCTGTAATTTTTTTATAAAAAAATATATGTAAGAGAACTCCATTTTTCAAAGCCCGCCTAAGGGATCGGCACTACTAAATTTTCATTTTAAAACAAAACACTTATAAATATTATTTTTGTTTTTTACCTTTATAATAAGGTTATAATAGCTTAAGTTTAAGTAAGAGATTTAAGCGCAAAACCCAAACAATAATAGTTTAGATAGATAACTTAAGTTTAAAATATATTAAGCCTCCGTTTTATTTTTGAGTTGGGACTAAATAAGTACATAAGAATAAAAAAAATTGCAAAATTACAAAATGACAAAACACTTGGGGCCTGTTTGGTAACGTTTACGTTTTCAATTTATATTTATAAAAATTTTATAAACTGGTTTTTGTTTATTTTTAGAAAAAGATAAACTAAAAACGCGTTTGGTTTAGAAAAAAATGTTTAAAAAAATTTAAAAATATAAAAAGAGTGAGAAATGGCAAGTGGTGGTGGGTGATGGTGGTGGTGGCGGTGGCGGTGGCGGGTGGTGGGTAGTGGTGGCAGGTGGGTGGTGGGTGGTGGTGGCAGGTGGGTGATGGTGATGGGGGTAGTGGTGGCGGTGGCGGGTGGCGGGTGGTGGCGGCAAGTGGGTGGTAGGTGGTAGTGGCGGGCGGGTGGGTGGGTGGTGGGTGATGGTGGTGGTTGTGGGTGGTAAGTAGTGGGTGGTAGTGGCGGGTGGGTGGTGGGGGGTGGCGGGTGGGTGGTGGTGGTGGTGGTGGCGGGTGGTAGTTGCAGGTAAGTGGTAGCAGATGGGTGGTGGTGGTGGCGGATGGCTGGTGGGTGGTGGTGGTGGCGGGTGGCTGGTGGTGGTGATGGTGATGGTGGTGGCGGGTGGGTGGCAGGTGGGTGGCGGGTAGTAGGTGGTGGTAGTGGTGGTGGTGGTGGGTGGGTGGTGGGTGATGGGGGTGGTGGTGGGTGGTGGGTGGTGGTGGTGGTGGCGGCGAGTGGGTGGCAGGTGGGTGGTGGTGGCGGGTGGGTGGTGGGTGGTGCTAATGGTGGTGGCGGTGGGGGGTGGGTGGTGGTGGCGAGTAGGTGGCAGGTGGTGGTGGTGGCAGGTGGGTGGTGAGTGGTGGTGACAAGTGGTGGTGGGTGGTGGTGGCGGAAGACGATGGCGGAAAATGGTGGCGGGTGGTGGCTAGTGTTGGGTGGTAAAAAAAAAAACTCAAAACTCAAAACGGAAACACATTTTTTGAGTATACATTTTTTTGGTCAAATTTATAAACTGAGACCGCTGATTTATAAATCAAAAATTTACCAAACAAGTTTTTATTTGAGTTTTTAAAATTTTTGTAAATATAAACTGAAAATTAAAAACGTTGTTACCAAACGGCACCTTGACTTTTGATGCAAAATTACTAAATTGACCCACATACAAACAAAAAGTCAAAAAAGCATCATTTTCAAATGGAGGGCAATTTTGTCATTCTAATGCAAAAAAAGTCAAACAAGAAAACCAAACAAACAAAAAAATTACAGACTAAAAAAGTCAAAAAAGCTAAAAAGCCAACATTACCAAACGACCCCTACTTATTACAAGATTATTATATAAATATTATTGCAAAGAATTATTGTCATGTCGTGTTTTATAAGTTGGTGGATTATTACTAATTTATTATAATTAGGGTGATTGAACCCAATAAAATTTAGTTTTAGAAGAATGTGACATTTAAGAATTAAACAACTCCAAAATATTTTATTAGCGACAAAATCTAATTCAAAACGAATTTAAATGAAAATACTGTTTTTTCACCAGCTTCAATATCCATAAGCTCAATCTCATACCAATTGCTTAAAATAAAATATGAATACATTAAAGATAATTAACATTTAGTCCTAAATTAGTTGTCTTCAAAAGCCACGAATGAATTCACAACCCCCAAATGCAATTTACATTAACGTCCAAATAAATTTACACATGTTGATAAAGGTACAAATAGTACGGTTCGGTTTGGTTAGTATTAAGAGTATATTTAGTACCGAACTAATTCTTTCTATTTTGAGAAACCGATATAGACCATATGCTACAGTTCGGTTTTGTCAGTTTGATATAGAATAGAAATTTACATGAAATTTTAAAAGGTTTTATAGTAGATTATAGAATTTTATATAGAAAATAAATGAAGAAAATATATGAAAATTGCTCTACAAATGTTTTTCTCCCTAATTTTTATCACAAAAGTGTATTATATTAATTACTTCTTATATAATGTTCAAGAAATTATAATATAAAATTATTTAAATATAATATTCGGTCGATTCGATTTGCATCGGTATAAAAAGTTTCAAAATCGAAACAGACTATTTGTTATGAAAAACAAACCGAAAATTAAAATTTCAGTCAGTTTCGATCGATCGGCTCGATTTTATCGATTTTTCTTATATCCCAACACATTGACTAATTAATTTTACAAGTTCAGTAGTTTACATGCGCATGGAAACTTAACTAGTTTACTCCCAAAATAATAACAAAACCCAAAAAGAATGTAGATATAATTAAGCATAGATATACACGTGCAAGTCCGTAAAAAAATTAATTGTTAAGCATGACCACCCAACTCTATGTCGTCAGAAATGAGAGTACCTAAAATGCTTTCTATACATTTTAAATGAAAGAGATGAAATCCCTACCCTATTTTATCCCAAGAGATGATCGAAAGAGAGTAATGTCACCAAGAAGATTTAAATCCAATCTTTCAAGAGGTTTGAGCACAAAATTTCTCACCAAAGTCTTAAAAAATACAAGAGGAAGCTAGATGAGTTGATAGGTATTTGTGTGAGGAATCCTAGCAAGCTCTTCCATGGAAGAAATTAATATAAAAAAAATTAAAAAATCAAAAAGGGAGGGGAGAGAGGCTCACGGCAGTTTGGGGGAAAATGGGGAGGGTATGTGTTTGTGCTGCTTTCATAGAAAAATGAGAATTAGGTAATTGAGCCCATTAATTTCTAAATTATTCAATCAATACATATATATATTAATAGATATTGATTGAGCTTACACAAGTAAGCCAGTAAGACAAGCTTGGCACGTGACTTTCCATGTTAACTTTGGTCTTCTCCTGTAATCACAAATCAACTCATATAAAAAAAACCCACAGTATTACAACAAACACTAAAATACATACAACTGAAAGGCAATGGCTTCCTTCCGGTCTCATATCGGATTGAAGAGTATTGTTAGATCCGTGGAACACATTACGGGTCCCGTTTCAATAATTCAAACCGTTCAATGTGTAGAATTCATCAAGTACTTTATGCTTATAAAAAAATTTCGTTGATCGGATATCGATAGCTATCTTATCGGATCAATTTTCTGTCAACCGCTTATTTTCTCACCGTCCATTTTTTTTATACAAAACTGATTTGATCACATAACTATCGATATCCGATTAATGTAATTTTTTACAAACATACAGTACTCAATGAGTTCTACATATTGAATGGATTATCGAAATATGTCCCATAATGAGCCTCTACAGGACCAACAATACCCTCCAATCCGATCTGGGACTGGAGGGAAGCCAGCCATAAGTTAAATTCACTTTTGTTTTTTTATTTCTCTCGCAGATTCATGAAATAACGCAACCCAATAGTAAAGGAACAAAAGTAAACAATTTACCATATTTTCTATAATAAAAACTAGCCTATCACTCGTGCTATGCATGGGATAATTATAAATATTTATATTTATTTTAGATTTTTTTTAACATATAAACTATGTTTTTTAAGATTTTTTATAAAAATAATTTAACAATTTTATCACTAACCATAGTGTATGAGAGAAGTTGAAAAGGGTACTGCAATAACTATGTATGGGTTGTATCTATAATTATCTGTATGCGGGGATTTTAAATGTTGATTAGAGAATTTTGACCAAATCAATAAATGCAGGCAATTGGAAAGACACGTGGATTGAGAAAATGTAATAAATGCTGATCATGGGATATATATATATATATGAATTGTGATTTTTAAATGTCTTCTTTTTTATATTATATTAAAGTTTAATATTTTGATAATAATCATATGTGTTAGACTTTTCAATAAATTAAATGTCTTGTTTTTTTATATTATATTAAAATTTAATATTTTGATAATAATCATATGTGTTGGGACTTTTCAAGGAATTCATATGTGTTGGACTTTTCAAGGAATTTTTTTTATACTTATTCTTAATGCATTAAAGTGTTATTATAAGGGTAAGGCTTGGGGGTTGTGAGAAATTAATAAATGCTAAGATTTTTTTTTTTAAATCAAAAAATCAAGAAATTTAGATTGGGATATTGGAACTCCCACAAAACTTGTGGGTTAGAAATAGATATAAATAAATAGATAGATATAGATATTTACATTTGTTTAAAAAAATTTTTAATATACAAATTATTTGTTTTGGAAAAGGTACTGCAGTAATTATAAGAGAAGTCAAAAAGTCTTGTAGGTTAAGAGAAGTTAATAAATGCTGAGGTTAATTTTTTTTTTAAAAACAAAAAATTAGAAAATTAGGATTGGCATATTGGAGCTCCCACAGGCCTTGGGGTTTAGAAATCCCCTTTTGCTTAATATATAGTATAGATAAAACCAAATATGTATATATATTCAAATTAACTTTCCATGTTAACTTTGGTCTAATTACAAATTAACTCACATGTGAAAAACACAATATTACAACAAATACAACTAAATATATATGTGTGTGTATTAGTTTTGTTTTTTATTTTTATTTTTTTTCATTTCATTTCATTTCTCTTGCAGATTCATGAAATAATCAGGGACATATATATTTTTCTATAATAAAAATAAAAACAAATATGTATATTTATTCAAATTAACTTTCCATGTTAATTTTCGTCTGCTGTTCCTGTAATTACAAATATATATATTGTGTATAAGTTTTGTTCTGTTTTTTATTTTTATTTTTTTTCATTTCATTTCTCTTGCAGATTCATGAAATAATCTGGGACATATATATATATATATATATTCAAATGATCAAAACCCGTTGTCAAAAAAAAAAAAAGATCAAAACCCAGAAGTGCATATATATGTATAGATGGAGGACCTTTCAAGGAGTAGAGCAAGAGGGACAATGAAGGCAACAGCAAAGACAAAGCGATAGGCAATCAAGACCCTCATGCTCATTCCAATACTTGAAGCCAGTTTGTAGAATATACTGTTTCCTGCCAATGCAGCCTGAACCACCACCATCATCATCGCTGGCTTCAACCCATGTATAGTGTTCGCTATCTTCCCCATCTCCCTCCACCCACAATGCCAAATCTCTCTCTCTCTCTCTCTCTCTATATATATATATGTATATGTATATGTATAGTTCTTGAGAGAGCAAGAACAAGCAAGAAGATCGAGAGCCAACTTCGTCTTCTCGCTTGCTTGTCTGGAATTCAATTGCAAATGAGAAACAACCACACACAATGAATATATATATATAAAGAGGGTCAATGTGGAGAAGAAAGGGAAAGGGAGTTGGTTCTCGCTTGGAACAGAGGATCGAAACTGTACTAACATTCCCTTCATTATTTATTATAATTAAATGGGAAATTTGGGGATAAGGGTACCTGTTGTGCGGTCAAAAGGGCTAGCTTTGATGTTTTTGTTTTTTTTTGAGTTGTGTTAAAGTTTCTTTAACAGCCTAGTTTTGTGGTTTGAAACAAAACAAAGACAAAACCTTACAAATCTTCAAATGAAAACATTTATTGATATATTTTTATGAGTTTTAATGAGTATTTATTGACTAATATTTTTGGCATTTAAAAAAAGAAATCAGATGAGACTATCTTCAAATGAAAACGTTCATTGATATATTTTTATGAGTTTTAATGAGTATTTATTGACTAATATTTTTGGAATTTAAAAAAAGAAATCAGACAAGACTAGTTTTTTTTTGGCAGTAGGTGGTTTCCAATTCAATCTTTGGACCGGATAGCACTGTTCAGGTCCATAGAGTCTACCATGGGTCATATTTTTATCATTTGAACCGTTTGTTTTTTAGTTTACTATGTGTAAATTATCCACCAAAAAATTCAAGTTGATTTGATCTCTGTAACTATCTAATTTTATTATATTTGTCTCCGAAAAAAATGAACAATAGGAATGATTTGAAAATAGATCAGGTATTTTTTCAAAGACAAATATAATAAAATTATATAACTATGTAAATCAAATCGGCTTAATTTTTCTATATGGATGATCTACACAAAGTGACCTAAAAAATAAATAATTCGAATGATCGAAATGAAACTCATGATGGAGCCCATGAGCCCTAACAACGCTGTCTAATCTAATATTTGGACTAAACACAATTCATTCCTTTTTTCTTTTTTTTTTACATTGATATTTATTAGAGTATAGCTAACTATATTTTATTTTTTACAAATAAATACATAAAATTAATAAGTCATCTACAATATGTTTTTCGTTTTTTACATATATTATTTTTAAAATTATCAACATTGGCATGTAATTGTACTTTAGTATGTGGAGAATAAAATATACATAGTTAAAATATAAATGTCAATGTAAAAAAATACAACTAGTAACATTTGATTTTTTAAAATGCTTAAAACATAACAATTAATAGATACGTATTAAATCTTAATTCATGTGAATTTTCAAAATATAAAATAAAAAAATATGTCAATAAATATTTTTTCCTTACAACAACAAATGGCCTTTGGAGACTTTGTAAAGTTTTATTTTGTTTAAAACCAAAAACCTAACACCCAAATTAAAAACAAAAGACAATATATATATATAACTAACAAAAATGCTTGAGACCACTAATTAGTAATAGCATTAATGATGTGACAGTGGACCCCACCCATTGCCACAGTGTTGCTGTGCCTTTTTTTTTTTTTTTAAGTGGATGCCAACTTATTAGTGGTGCTTTAGAGCACCACTTTTAGTGGTATGTAACATTGCTGATAAAACTAATCAAAGAGTGTCGTTTTATAGCACAGCAACCCTGCTGTACAATAGGCATCCCTCCTTCTTAATTTGCGTGGTAGATTTATTATCCAATAGGTCCTGTAAGAATTAATGACATTTTTCATTAAATATTATTAAAAAAATGTCACTAATTGTTAATTTTTAGCAACAATTTAAAATTTTTGTCACAAAAAATGTCACTAATTATAAG
This sequence comes from Camellia granthamiana, assembly GCA_036172215.1. Lineage (NCBI taxonomy): Eukaryota > Viridiplantae > Streptophyta > Magnoliopsida > Ericales > Theaceae > Camellia > Camellia granthamiana. Next base: position 121,623,380 of record CM069908.1, on the reverse strand, counting down.
TTTTAGAGACAATTTAAAAAAATTGTCATAAAAAAATCACTAAGTTGCAATTATCAGCGACGGTTTGAAAAATTCATCACAAAAAATGTCACTAATTATAAGTTTTAGAGACAATTTACAAAAATCGCGACAAAAAAAAAGTCGCTAATTATCAATTTTTAGTGACATATGCAAAAAATCGTCACAAAAAATTATTTTTAGTGACGATTTTATTATAACTTGTTTTCAATACGACCTGATGAGAATTAAGTCAAACCATTAGGATTTATTGGTAGTTTAGGCTCCTCTATCATCATCTGGATCCACTGAGAAATTATTCAGTGTGTTTTATTTCAATTTTCTAGAAATTAATTTTTTTTGTTTTTCGTATTTTTTTTAATGAATTTTTAAAAATTTTAAACATTTTTTTTACTTTTTTCGTAGTACCTTACTTAAATGTATTTAAAAAGTAAAAATATTTGTAAAAAAATATTTTAAAAAATCAATAAATACACAAGAATATCAAAAATATACTAAATTTATATATATATATTTATTTATATTTTCGGTATTTAATAAATTTTTTGATTTTTTTTTTTTACAACTATTACACTTTTTAAGTGTATTTATATTAAGTGCATCGAAAAGTTAAAAAAAAAATTTCTTATTAGAAGATTTAAGTAAAAAGAAAAGAAAAAAATTTAATTTTCTAAAACATGAATCCTAAAAATTCAAACTAAACCAGTTGATTGATTGTGTAAGACCATCTCTAACCGTTCACCAAATCCATCTTCAAATTCAAATTTGGTGAAAAATATGTACTTTTTGTGCTCCAACGGTTTCACCAAAACGGTATCAAATTGAGAACGCCTCAATTTTCACCAAACTGAAGATGTCTTGCACCTTTCACCAATTAACTGTGTATAACTGTTGAGTATGGACCCACCGGATGACCGGCCGGACATCCAGCCGGACGTCCTCCCAATGACCACCTCAACAAAATTTTGTAAAAATTTTACACTGAGAGGTCGACCCCCTAATCAACTACCTCTTTAACCAAATAAAGTTATTTCATTGCCCAATTTCAGATTCTATTAAAGAACAATAATGAATTTTTAAAGGATGGTTACCTCATTTTTTGAGATGGTGGTAGTAGATTTAGACTTTGAATCAACATGGCATTTGATTGAGCTCTCAGAAATCTTCTTTTTGGTGCTTAGGCTTTGAAGAACCATCTTGACTGTTGGGTTTGACCTTCACAACAGTAGTTTTGGTCTCAGTAGCCATGTCTTCTTCTTCTTCTTCTTCTTCTTCTTTTTCTTCTTCTTCTTCCAAATCCAAATCCAACCACCACCTATGTTGATATCAATGGGTTTTCGAAGGGTCTGCAATGGATTTTCAAGGAAAATTGGGAAAATGTAAAGAGTGTATTTATTGGGTATAACTTCAGTTTGGTCTTTTACAAGAAAATCATCTGTGTATATCCTCTTTTCTGATATGGGTTTTGTTTTTTGTTTTTGTTTTTGTTTTTGTTTTTTTTTTTTTTTTAATTTGGGTTTTGTTGAAGAGATAGGTTGCACAAATGGGTGGTTGTATCAACAAGAAAAATAACCAAGAACCAGGTGCTAATGGGTATAGAAGAGGAAGAGGTAGTGGTACTGGGCATCACCAAAGCTACGAACAACAACCAATTGTTTCAGAACCAGGTTTTTCATTTTTTGCATTGACTGGTCGACCGGCCAGTCATACACTCGGTCGACTGGTGGTTTGATGAAAAGTAAAATTCCTCCATTGGAGCAAGGAATATCAGATAGAGGAATTTGCCTTTTTTTTTACTCAGATTTGATGAAAAAAATGGTAAACCGTTGGAGATGCTCTAACCCAAAGGGCACCACGTCACTTATTACACATGATGCCTTAGACTAATGGGAAAATATCTTTTTAGCAGGTTGTCAGTGATCTTGTCAAAAAAAAAAAAACTAACACTCAGAGCATCTTTAATGGTGTTTGCTAAAATAGCATTGTTATTATTATAATTTGATAATGAATAGTGCTATTTTGCCAAATTATAGTAATGGTGCTCCAATGGGCACATGTTATTTTGGAAAATCTCAACTAACTTTCCCTCCAAGTTTGTAGGTGTTGTTTGGATATAGGTTTTTTAATGATATACATATATATATATATTATCTTTTTGTGACTTTTTTTTTAATTGTTTTTTTAAAAAAAATTATTTATTTGCATTATTCCCAACTAAACAAATATTAAAAATGAAAAAAAAAATAAATATAATTCACCTCACCAAAAAACATACCACTACTAAATTATACTAAGAAATAGTCAACATTATACATTGCAAAAACAAAATTAAATTGGAACATAAAAACACTCAAAAATAAATGGAACATTACATTACAAAATAAAAAAGACATTGCAAAAAAAGACAAACAATTACATTAAAAAATAAATAACATTGCAAAATTAAAAAAATACATTCTCCCATGATTATTCACCAGGAGGCAAGGGGAAAATAGTAATTTGAGTTGCTGACATGTGCGGACCATTTGGCGAAAATCTCATTTTTTCACATTATGTAATACGCTTTGATCTGAGGGTCCAAATGAGAAATGTCCGTAGTCATTGTGAAATGTTCTTCCTTTTTGATCTCATGTTCATGTCTTTTAATCTCAAGTTCTTTCATCTCCTGCAGTGCTTAAATCCTTTTTTTTCTTCTCTTTCAGCTTTTTTCTTTTCCTTCTCAACAAGGTGTTGGTTAAATGTCTCCAATTGTATGCTCAGTTTTTGGACTTCAGCTTCAATGACTTAATTTCTCCTAAATAATTCTTTTGCAGCTTTCCTACCCGTAGGTCTTTTACCGCTTGTAGAGACACAACCCTCACCAATTGGATTATTACTAACAGTTGGATTGTTACCAACACTTGGACTATTGTCATCTTCAAGAGAAATGTAATTATCCATAAAGGAATCGGGGGCTGAATTAGGGGAAAATGGTGTTTGTATCATTGACTTCAACATATTCATAGGAGTTATATCTTGCCACCTGATATTGTTTTGCAAGATTGGCCAACAACGTTCAAAAACAAAATGTTTGTTTTCATCTTGATGATATAACAGTTTTGCTTGAAGCATCTGTATCAATAAAATATTAAATTAATTAATTAGTTAATTTTTATATAAGACAAAATAAAATAAAAAAACTAACATAATAAATGAAGATGAAATCTTACTATATCAACTTGTGACATTGTAATAACCCCGACCTTCGATTAATGCTAAACCATGATTAATTCCACCTAACAGTAATTTAGAAGGAATCTGGGATTTATTTGCATATGTCTTGCATTATCTTTGTGTTTCTATCTGTTTGCCATAAAACGATCTGTTCATGTTCTGACTTTGAATTGCAAATTGAAAGCCTTATCGGCGCCCGATTTCGAAATTGATTAGTGTTATGTGCTAGTCAGAATTTATGTGATTTTATGGTAGGTTTAATTAAAATCCAATTTGGAATGTTTAAATTAGATTAAATAACATTAAATCACACTAGTTTGAATTATTACCAAAATGCCATTAGGTGGACTTGCTAGACAAATTGTTTGGTCTTGATTTGCACTTATTGTGCATCATCCTATCAGCCCTTTTCTTTGCCAAAACCGTGGGAGAGAAGGTAAGAGGGAGGAATTAACTTCAACAAGGGATTTAACTTGGAGACTTAGAAGAAATCAAGAGTAGAATTGCATTTTTGAGCTCCTAGACTTGGAATTCAAGGTTTAAGGTAGGAGATTCCCCTTTCAATTGTGAATTTAAGATTAATTCTTGCTTGGCTCATGGTAATTTAGAGTTTAAAGTCATGAATTGGTTTAAACATTGAATTGGGTAGTAATCCATGCATGCATGTTCGCATCTTAGCATTTTGAAGTGTTTCATGGAAATTCTTGCATGCAAGACCATATTCTAGTTATAGTCCATGAATTTATCATGATTTTGAGTTTAATCTTGCATTTGGTCATATTTTTGGTGCATGGAATTCATTAGAACACTTGCATGTTATGTGTTCATCATATTCTTGAAGTTTTATTTGAAATTGTGTTTAATTGACTCACCCTTGGGCTTTGATTTTACAAATTGATCTTTGAAACATGTTATTCTATGAGTTTAAAGTGTTTTTCCAGAAAATGGGCCCAGGAGGTGGAGATTTGAGGTGTTGAATGCTTGGTTTGAGCTTGGGAGGCAAATCTGGAAATTCCAAAATTTGGCTTTCTCGCTCGAGCGAAGGATTCCACGCTCGAGCGACCATCGTTTGTTCAGAGCTCCGCTCGAGCGAAGGAATGGTGGCTCGAGCGTAAATTGCAAGCTCTCAGATTTTTGGTGCACGCAGACGCACGCTTGAGCGACGAGACCTATGCTCGAGCGAAGAGCTGTGTCTCACGCTCGAGCGAGCATCGAGCGTAAAATTTCAACAACCAATTTTACAGACTGCTCGAGTGAAGGAGTCTACGCTCGAGTGACCCCTCTGTTTTGGCAAGCTCGCTCGAGCGAAGAAAGCCTCACTCGAGCGAGACCTATGTTTTCAGCAAGTTTTGAAAAATATTTTCCAAGACATCTTTGCATCCTCATTCCATCCTAGGCATTCTTAGGCTATTTTTAAGACTCTTTAGTGAGGATTAAGGTTAGAAACACACTAAGAACCAATGACGTAAGTTTTGTGCAACTAGAATGTGTGTTTCAAGTGTGTGTCCGTTATGTGTTATGTAGGTCACGTGCCGCATATCGTGTGATCAATCTGCTCCGTTTATCTATTTCAAGACCAACTGTGAGTAATAACTTAGTAAAGTTATGTTCAAACTGTATCTACTTTCTGTGTGATAAAACAAGATATGTTTTCCGAAATGATATGTTCTGTACAATGAATGATTGTTCAATTTTTGATATGTATTTCGTGACATCCTTAGCATCATGTGATATCTATTAGCTGTTACCCGGTATTGGAGGTTCCTTTATGGAACTTATTTCTGTCTGCACTCTGTTACCCGTACCGGAGGCCTTGTCACGGGGGCTCAGCTTCTGTTCTGTTCTGTTACCCGGATCCGGAGGTTCCTTTGTGGAACTGGTTATTCGTAACCTCACGCGTATGCGTTCTGTTCTGTTAATGATAATAGATGTATCACGTAAACTTAATCATGACTTATGATTTCTGTCTGTATATGACCTGACAAATGATGAATTTGATACAAATCTGAATTATGATTTCTGAATCTGTACGAACTCATTCATTGAAACCCTTTACTCTGTTATTGTTCACTGGGCTTTCGCTCACAGTTTATATTATGTATGTAGGTGAGCCGGCACATGACCAGGGCCAGAGTTGATGGCCTTCTGTTCTGTTTTTGTCAGCCAACTGTTGCGCCTCTCGAGAAGGTTCCAGTCGAAGCCTAATGCTATGGCTGTTTCTTTGTGTAGTCATGCTAGTCACTGTATGTGTTTTGTAAAGACAGATCTTGGGATGTACACTTTTGTAAATATTGTGTATCTGGACTGGCATGTTTATGTATATATATACCTTTTGAAATGTTCTATCCCATGTACGTTATCACAGCTCATTGGACCTTGTCTATTTTGTATTATTGCTTCCGCAGCCCCTTATTATTTGCTAATCTGTTTAGAGGCCTTTGGTAATGCACGGATTACTGGCCGGTTACGGTGCTAAACCTACAGGGGCGGGTTTGGGTCGTGACAGAGTGCTATCAGAGCACGCGTTCTACCGCACACACAGGTCTGTATGAGCTTAGGATGTCCTAGTAAGAGTTAGGGGCATTCCATCTGCATGTGTGAGTGTGTGGTAATGCAACTAAACATGAAAACTAATGTACATCTGAATCAAATGAATTGAAGGAAACGAAAAAATTATGCATGTGTTTATTATCATTTGATGTTTGTGTAGTAAGATGGAGAATGCAAGGGGAAGTGGTGAAAGTGAATCTTCGGAGTCACGCATGGGCCGAATGGAATAGATGTTAGCAGCATTGACTGAAACCTTGACACAACAACAGAGACAACAACTTTTGCCCCATCTGCCTCCACCGGCACAAGTGGAGGCAGATAATAATGACATCATCAATCTAACACAGAAATTCATGAAAATGAAACCGCCAACGTTCTATGGCGGGATTGAGCCTTTGAAAGCTGAGACGTGGTTGCTTGAGATGGAAAAATTGTGTGAAGTATTTCCTTGTTCTGAAACTCAGAAAGTCCTCCTAGCCACCTACACTCTGAAAAATGAAGCCCGCAGGTGGTGGTTACTTATCCGAAGTGGCAATGGAAATATGACATGGGCGCAGTTTAATGCTATCTTCTACGACAAGTATTGTCCCCAATGTTTCAGGGATCGGAAAGTGTCTGAATTTCAGGAACTCAAACAAAGAAGAATGTCTGTGGCAGAATATGAAGCGAAATTCACTGAATTGGCACGGTTTGCTCCACATATGGTGGGTATCGATTACAAGAAAGCACGAAAGTTTGAAGGTGGACTGGATTTAGAGGTGTTTGATCGGGTAGGCGTCCTGAAATTGCCTACTTATGTGGAAGTTTTAGACAGAGCCTTAATGGCAGAGGCCACCCTAGCCTCCATGAAACAAAGTAAAGCCCCAGCAACTACAACAACTGAGTGGAGAGGAAAAAGATCGGGGTTTGGTTTTAAAAGAGGCCGATCATTTGTCGGTAAGAAGCAAAACACAGGGACTTCGAACAGCTCAAGTCAGAGTAATGGGCCTATTCCGATCTATTCTGACTGTGGTAAAAGGCACAGGGGTGTGTGCTACCGAGTGTCCGGTGCTTGTTTCCGGTGTGGCCAGCCAGGTCATGTAGTGAAAGATTGCCCACTCAGGTTTGAGACTACTAGCCGTCCTGCAGCAAGTTCAGCGGGATCCCCTTCTGTGGCCAAAACAAATGCCAAAGCCAATACTAGGAAAGAACCTCTGAGATGAGGCCGAGTGTTTGCCTTAGTGCCCGATGACGTACCGAACACCTATACTGTGGTGTCAGGTACACTCCCTATATGTTCTCAAAATGCATGTGTACTGATAGATTATGGTTCTACAAATTCCTTTGTATCACATGTTTTTTCTCGAAAATTGACTAGACCATTAGAACTTATGACCTATGTGTTATCTGTGTCAACGCCATCTGGGGATTCTATGATGTGTGCTAATGTTTATCCAGCATGTGATGTTATGATTGGCAATATGATGTTATATGTGGACTCATTACCCTTGGACATTAATCATTTTGATTGTATTTTGGGGATGGACTGGTTGACTAAATACTGTGCTACCATTGACTGTGCAAATAAAACTGTTGTGTTTAGACCACCGGGTATGCCTAAATTTACTTTTATTGGGAATGGGGTAGTTCCTCACCCATATTTGATTTCGGCTATAAAAGCTGTAAAACTCCATAGGAAGGGATGTAGGGGTTATCTATGTTGTATATTGACTGCACCATCTGACAATACTACTGTAGAAACTATCCCTGTTGCTTGTGAATTTTTCGATGTGTTTCCAACTGACTTACCTGGGGACTTAGTGGATAGAGAAATTGAATTCACTATTGAAGTGTTTTCGGGGACACAACTTATTTCCAAGACTCCCTATAGAATGTCTACCTCTAAATTGAAAGAATTGAAAACCCAACTTCAGGAACTGTTAGATAAAAAATTTATCCGTCTGAGTACTTCACCTTGGGGTGCTCTAGTTTTGTTTGTCAAAAAGAATGATGGATCTTTAAGATTGTGTATAGACTACCGAGAACTGAATAAAGTGACTATCAAGAATAAATACCCCCTGCCCCGAATAGATGACTTGTTTGATCAACTTCAGGGTGCCCAAGTGTTTTCCAAAATTGACCTCAGGTTTGGGTATCATCAATTAAAGGTTAGAGCTGAGGACATAGAGAAAACTGCATTCCGAACTAGATATGGACATTATGAATTTTTAGTAATGCCGTTTGGGATGACCAATGCACCTGCAGCTTTCATGGATCTTATGAATAGGGTGTTTAAATCATATCTGGATAACTTCATTGTTGTATTCATTGATGACATTTTGATTTATTCTAAAGACAGGGAAGAACATGAGAACCATCTGAGAACCACCTTGCAGATTTTGAGAGAAAAGAAATTGTATGCTAAGTTGTCCAAGAGTGAATTTTGGCTTGGCAGTGTGGCATTTTTGGGACATGTGATCAACAAGGATGGAGTTTCTGTTGACCCTCAGAAAATTGAAGCTGTCTTGGATTGGCCTAGACCAACAAATGTGACAGAAGTCTGAAGTTTTCTGGGACTTGCAGGTTACTACCGGAGGTGTGTGAAAGACTTTTCCAAGCTTGCCATGCCATTGACTCAGTTAACTCAGGAAAATGTGCCATTTTGACTGGAATGAACAAAGAGAGGCAGCTTTCCAAGAGTTGAAAACCAGGGTAGTGACTGCACCAATCTTAACCTTGCCTAATGGTACTGATGGGTTTCAAGTGTACAGTGATGCTTCCTATAAAGGCTTGGGGTGTGTACTAATGCAAAACGGAAGGGTGATTTCCTATGCTTCTAAACAATTTCGACCTCATGAAAAGAATTACCCAACACATGACCTTGAATTAGCGGCTGTGGTGTTTGCTTTGAAAATATGGCGTCACTATTTGTATGGGGTAACTTGCGAGGTGTATACAGACCATAAAAGTTTGAAATATTTCTTCACCCAAAAGGAATTGAACATAAGACAGAGACGATGGTTAGAACTAATCAGGGATTATGATTTACAAATCTTGTATCATCCAGGAAAGACTAATACCGTAGCAGATGCCTTGAGCCGAAAATCCAGTGTGAATTTGTCATGTTTGTTATCCAACCGAAAAGAATTGTTGACTGTCCTAGAACAAGATGGGCTATTAACTGCTATTGCCGCTTAACCTACAATTCTTGACGAGATCAAACAGAAACAGTGTGAGGATGAATACTTGAAAAAGATCACGGAGGAAATTGATTCAAAGCCGAGGCCAGGATTTGTGTTTGAGAATGATGTGTTGAAATTTCAAAACCGCCTTTGTGTACCCGATTGTTATGATTTGAATAAATGTGTTATGATTGAAGCTCACAGTAGTAAATTGCTATGCATCCGGGGAACACGAAGATGTACCATAATTTGAAACAGAATTTTTGGTGGCCTGGAATGAAAAAGAGTATTGCAGACTTTGTGGCTAGATGTCTACATTGCCAACATGTTAAAGCCGAGCATCAACGACCCACTGGTTTGCTACAACCACTCCCAATACCGGAATGGAAATGGGAGCACATTACCATGGACTTCATTGTGGGATTGCCTCGTTCTTCTCGAGGTATAGACTCTATCTAGGTTATAGTTGACCGTTTAACTAAGTCTGCCCATTTTCTGCCAGTCAAAACTATTTATAACGCTGATAAATTGGCCAATATCTATATGACTGAAATTGTGAGATTGCATGGAGTGCCAGTATCTATTGTGTCTGACAGGGACTCAAAGTTTGTATCAAGATTTTGGCAGAGGTTGCAACAGGCTTTGGGGACTGAATTGAGACTGAGCAGTGCCTATCACCCACAGACAGATGGCCAAACTAAATGAACGAACCAAACTCTAGAGGATATGCTCAGAATGTGTGTGTTAGATTTCCAAGGAAATTGGGAGACCTACTTGCCATTAACTGAATTTGTGTACAACAACAATTACCATTCAAGCATTGGAATGGCTCCTTTCGAAGCTTTGTACGGAAAAAAATGTCGTTCTCCGATATGTTGGGCTGAAGTAGGTGATAGACCTTTGTTGGGACCGGAACTTGTGCAAGAAACAACCGAGAAAGTGAAACTAATACAGCAGCGTTTGAAAAGCTATGCGGATGTTCGAAGAAGAGAGAGGGAATATGAGGTTGGGGACCACGTGTTCATAAAGGTGACCCCGATGAAGGGTCAAACTCGGTTTGGTGTTAAGGGAAAATTGGCGCCAAGATATGTTGGACCTTATGAAGTTCCAAAAAGATCAATCCGGTATCGTATCGGGTAGCCTTACCTCCAGTGATGGAACATATGCATAACGTCTTTCATGTATCGATGCTTCAGGAATATTTGAGAGATCCACTCCACGTCCTTGAGCCAACACATGTACTCTTGAAAGATGATTACACCTACGAGGAAAGGCCTATTCAGATTGTGAACCGCAGAATCAAAAAGTTGAGGAATAAAGAAATACCGTTGGTAAAAGTTGACTGGCAAAACCACGGGGGAACCTATGCAACTTGGGAAACCGAGGAAGACATGGTGAAGAGATATCCGGATTTGTTCCCGTTGGACCCAATGTTGATTCCGAATGAAGGTAATTCGAGTTTAGAGGACCAAACTCTTTTAAGGGGGGAAGACTATAATAACCCTGACCTTCGATTAATGCTAAACCATGATTAATTCTGCCTAACAGTAATTTAGAAGGAATCTGGGATTTATTTGCATATGTCTTGCATTATCTTTGTGTTTCTATCTGTTTGCCATAAAACGATCTGTTCATGTTCTGACTTTGAATTGCGAATTGAAAGCCTTATCGGCGCCTGATTCCGAAATTGATTAGTGTTATGTGCTAGTTAGAATTTATGTGATTTTATGGTAGGTTTAATTAAAATCCAATTTGGAATGTTTAAATTAGATTAAATAACATTAAATCATACTAGTTTGAATTATTACCAAAATGCCATTAGGTGGACTTGCTAGACAAATTTTTGGTCTTGATTTGCACTTATTGTGCATCATTCTATTAGCCCTTTTCTTTGCCAAAACCGTGAGAGAGAAGGTGAGAGGGAGGAATTAACTTTAGCAAGGGATTTAACTTGGAGACTTAGAAGAAATCAAGAGTAGAATTGCATTTTTGAGCTCCTAGACTTGGAATTCAAGGTTTAAGGTAGGAGATTCCCCTTTCAATTGTGAATTTAAGATTAATTCTTGCTTAGCTCATGGTAATTTAGAGTTTAAATTCATGAATTGGTTTAAACATTGAATTAGGTAGTAATCCATGCATGCATGTTCGTATCTTAGCATTTTGAAGTGTTTTCATGGAAATTCTTGCATGCAAGATCATATTCTAGTTATAGTCCATGAATTCATCATGATTTTGAGTTTAATCTTGCATTTGGTCATATTTTTGGTGCATGGAATTCATTAGAACACTTGCATGTTATGTGTTCATCATGTTCTTGAAGTTTTATTTGAAATTGTGTTTAATTGACTCACCCATGGGCTTTGATTCTACAAATTGAGCTTTGAAACATGTTATACTATAAATTTAAAGTGTTTTTCCAGAAAATGGGCCCAAGAGGTTAAGATTTGAGGTGTTGAATGCTTGGTTTGAGCTTGGGAGGCAAATCTGGAAATTCCAAAATTTGGCTTCCTCGCTCGAGCGAAGGATTCCACGCTCGAGTGACCATCGTTTGTTCAGAGCTCTGCTCGAGCGAAGGAATGGTGGCTCGAGCGTAAATTGCAAACTCTCAGGTTTTTGGTGCACGCAGACGCACGCTCGAGCGATGAGACCTACGCTGGAGCGAAGAGCTGTGTCTCACGCTCTAGCGAGCATCAAGCGTAAAATTTCAACAACCAATACTTTTGCATTTTTACAGACCGCTCGAGCGAAGGAGTCTACATTCGAGTGACCCCTCTATTTTGGCAAGCTCGCTCGAGCGAGACCCCTGTTTTCAGCAAGTTTTGAAAAATGTTTTCCAAGACATCTTTGCATCCTCATTCCATCCTAGGCATTCCTAGGCTATTTTTAAGACTCTTTAGTGAGGATTAAGGTTAGAAACACACTAAGAACCAACGACGTAAGTTTTGTGTAATTAGAATGTATGTTTCAAGTGTGTGTCCGTTATGTGTTATGTAGGTCACGTGCCGCATATCGTGTGATCAATCTGCTCCGTCTATCTGTTTCAAGGCCAACTGTGAGTAATAACTTAGTAAAGTTATGTTCAAACTGTATCTACTTTCTGTGTGATAAAACAAGATATGTTTTCGAAATGATATGTTCTGTACAATGAATGATTATTCAATTTTTGATATGTATTTCGTGACATCCTTAGCATCATGTGATATCTGTTAGCTGTTGCCCGGTATTGGAGGTTCCTTTATGGAACTTATTTCTGTCTGCACTCTGTTACCCGTACCGGAGGCCCTGTCACGGGGGCTCAGCTTCTGTTCTGTTCTGTTACCCGGATCCGGAGGTTCCTTTGTGGAACTGGTTATTCGTAACCTCACGCGTATGCGTTCTGTTCTATTCTGTTCTGTTAATGATAATGGATGTATCACGTAAACTTAATCATGACTTATGATTTTTGTCTGTATATGACCTGACAAATGATGAATTTGATACAAATCTGAATTATGATTTCTGAATTTGTACGAACTCATTCATTGAAACCCTTTACTCTGTTATTATTCACTGGGCTTTCACTCGCAGTTTATATTATGTATGTAGGTGAGCCGGCACATGACCAGGGCCAGAGTTGATGGCCTTCTGTTCTGTTTTTGTCAGCCAATTGTTGCGCCTCTCGAGAAGGTTCCAGTCGAAGTCTAATGCTATGGCTGTTTCTTTTTGTAGTCATGCTAGTCACTGTATGTGTTTTGTAAAGACAGATCTTGGGATGTACACTTTTGTAAATATTGTGTATCTGGACTGGCATGTTTATGTATATATATATACCTTTTGAAATGTTCTGTCCTATGTACGTTATTACAGCTCATTGGACCTTGTCTATTTTGTATTATTGCTTCCGCAGCCCCTTATTATTTGCTAATCTATTCAGAGGTTTTTGGTAATCCACGGATTACTGGCCGGTTACGATGCTAAATCTACAGGGGCGGGTTTGGGTCGTGACAGACATCCTACTTGGATGTAGATTTTCAACTCTGCTAGACACCCACGAAATTTGTTATAACATTGCATGATTACACCCCAACAAGATGAGATAGACACTTGTATTCTTAAGTGATCATTCTGCAGTGAGTAATAATTTTTAAAAATTCTTCTCCAAAAATAAGCTTGAGATTGTGAATTCCCAACAATTGGGTCTTAGTAATGTGGCATCAAGCTCTATAAATTGCCACGTCTTCTTGAGTGGTGAATGATTTTCCTCTCTTTGTTTTTGATGAACCTTCCATAGTGATTGTGTGAAAAAACTAAGAAGAAAATAATTTGTGAGGTTTGCTGTGAAATGTAATTGAGATAAAGAGAGGAGAAAAGAAAAATGAAAATGAAAATTGAAATGTTTGGTTTGAAATGAATTGAGATGGAGGGTTTCTATTTATAGAAATAAAAAGGGTAAATTACAAACACACCCCCTGAGATTTATTTAATTTACAAATTACCCCCGTGGTTCTAGAAATTACATTATACCCCCTAAGTTTCTAATTTCATAACAAATAGGTCCTTTTATTAATAAATCATCAAGTTAATTAATAGTTTTTAATAATGTTAAAATTTTATTTCAATTAATAATTCAATAATTTTGTTATTGTATAGGTGAACAGTTAGAAATTTCATTTTTTTAATTAATTCTGTTAAATAAAAAAGTTCTGACAGGGAGGTATTTGTAATTTTTCAAACTATAGGAGGCAAATCGTATTTTAAGTAAATCTCAGAGGGTGTGTTTGTAATTTACCCAAATACAAAATATGACTGTCTGTAGAAAATGACAGTTAATTTATAATTGTTGTTTATATTATTTTATTTTAGGCAAAAGAGCACAACGGCTCTTTTGCATTTCCAAAACAAGATCACCACCATCCACGAACCCGGGATCCAACGGTTGAGATTCATGATCTAGAATCATCCAACCTAAATATGAAATCTGTCTTCACTCTCACTCTCCCTCTCACTCTCACTCTCTCTCTCTCACACTAAGCTTTCCTCCTGCATGTCCCTCTCAGTTTCACTCTTCCTTTCTCTCTCTCTCTCTCTCTCTCTCTCTCCGAAGACCCACCAAGCTTTCCTCTTCTATCTCCCTCTCAGTTTCACTCTCACTCTTCCGCTCACTCTCTCTCTCTAAAACCAAAGTGTGTAGAGAGATAACCAACCTCCATAAAAATGCACTTCATCCTTCTCCTCTTCCTTCTACTCCACCTGTATGTTCACCTTTCCACCCCAGCTCGATCAACACAAATACCAGAATACAAAGCTTGTCTCTCCCTGAAAGCCTCCATCACCGATGACCCCCAATCAGCTCTCTCTACATGGGTTGGAGTCTCCATAAGGAAATGCACATGGGTCATTGTCACTTGGTATTTATTGTTTAAAATCTACTTAAGTTTATTGATTATTGCTTGCATTGCTTGAGATTTGTTGAGATTACTTGAAATTTGTTTGAGATTGCTTGAATGTTGTTGTTTTAGTGAAACTCTGTTTTAAAAAAAAAAAATTTGTTGATATTTTTTTTGCAAATGTCAATTGCCTGCACTGTTTGAACAAATTGGTGAGTTTTGTTTTTTAAAAAAAATGCGAATTTCTTGAGATTTGCTATTTGCCATTTGCCAAAGTTGTTGTCAAACTTGGCAAGCATTTGCTATATCTCACCATTAGAGAATCCCTTTTTCGTCGAAGCTGCTATATTATAGTTTTGGCAGCTTCAATGGAAAACCATTGACGATGCTGTGCAATTTGAAATTTGATAGGAAAATATCCTTTTAGCAGGTTGTCAGTGATCTTGCCTCCATCAACAATTCTCAGTTGAAATGTTAGTTAGAAAAAAAAAAAAAAAAAAAAAAAAAAAAAAAAAAAAAACAACTCATGAGTGCAATTTGAAATTTGAAATTTTTTTTTAAGGTAAATCTCCTAAATTTATTTAAAATATGAATTATTTTTTATAATTTAAAAATTATAAATATTTCCTTGTTAGAATTTTTTATTTACTAGAATTAATTAAAAAAATAAAATTCTTTACAATAATAAAATTACTTGAATTATTACTTGAAATAAAATTTTAACATCATTAAAAATAATTAATTAATTTGATATTTTATTAATAAAATGAGTTATTTGTTATGAAATTAAAAACCTTAAAGAGGCGGGATGTAATTTCTAATACTATAGAAAGCAATTCATATTTTAAGCAAATCTCAAGAGATGTTTGTAATTTATCCAAAAATTTAATCATTGTGTTTGGTTTCAATTTTCTAGAAATTGAGTTTTTTCTTTTTCGTATTTTTTTATTGTATTTTTTTATTTTTAGTGAATATTTTTAAAATTTTAAGCAATTTTTTTCACTTTAATTTTTTTTAGATGTAACTTACTTAGATGTATCTAAAAATTAAAAATATTTGTAAAAAAAAATATTTTAAAAAATCAATAAATACACAAGAATATGCAAAATGTATTGATTTTTTGTTTTGTTTTGTTTTTTCTTTATATATTTTTGGTATTTAGTAAAATTTTTTAAGTTTTTTTTTTTTTTTTTTTTTATACAAATATTATACTTTTTTATTGTATTTATGTTAGGTGTATCCAAAAATTTTAAAAAAATTCTTAATATAAATGATGAATAATGTTTGTGGGCCTGAAATTAGGGGCTCGAAATTGGCTCAAAACCCAAAACGACGTCATTTTGGGTTTTGATTTTTTTGATTTTTTTTTCCCCCTTTTCTTCCTTTTCTTTCTCTTCTTCTTCTTCCTTTCTCCTCTTCTTCTTCGTTGAACAGAGCAGAGGCGAGAGAGAAGAGCAGCTCGCCGGCGTCGTAGCTCGTCGCTCGTCCGATCTCGCAGCTCGTCGGCCGATCTCGCAGCTCGTCGCTCGTCCGCCTCCGCCCGCCGCCGCCTCCACCTCCGCCTCCACCTCCACCTCCGCCCGATTTTGTTGCCCCCTCCTGTCCAGTCCTCCTCCTCCTTCTTCCCCTAATTTCGAGCCAAATTCGAGCCCCTATATTCGGGCCCTCTACCATTACTCATAAATGATTTACATTTATCAAAAGTCGAAAGGGTGGTAGAATAGTAGGCAGGAAGGTGTGGTAGAATAGTAGGCATCAATTTTGTAGTTGCCATGAAGGTGTGGCAGAGAAGATTGTGGTAGAATAGAAATCAAGAAATTGCAATACATTGTTGTATGAAATAGAAATCAAAATAGATGAAATAGAAATATCTTAAAATATTAAATTTATAAAATCAAGAAATATGCATGTCACTAGATTATTGTTAAGACTTAAACTTCTCATTCATATATTTTCTTAGTTTTTTGAAAATTTTATATCATTAAAATTGATGTGTCATATTATTATATGTTTAGAGATAATTTACATTTTAACTTGAATTGAATTTAGTTACCATTAAGAAACAAATTGTTGGGAACAAATCCCCCAATAAAAATATGAACCCATGTGTCAATGGAAGCAATACAAAAAAATATGGAATAATACTATATGCATCAATTGGTATATCAATTAGTGTATTAACAGATGATATGATATAATTTTAGAGGTTTTGGATTTGTATAATGGGTAGGTCATAATTTTGAAATAATAATGTCATAGCATATATTGGTACACTAATTGATATGTTAATTAGTGCGTGTAGTACCACCGTAGAATATGCACACACAATATTTAACGTGAATCGACCATAATGTCTACATTCACAGGAGAAAGATAAATCCACTATATATAGGAAATAAAGAATACATGTAAGATGGTTAGAAAATAATAATGCTTGAGGCCTTGAATTCGAGCCCTTGAATTTGTCTCGAATTCCACACACACACACACACACACACACATATATATATATTTTCGGCTGTGTTAATCATTTTTTTTATATTTTTTTTCCTCTCTTTTCTTTTCTTTTCTTTTCTTTTTGCAAGGTGTAGACATCTCATTTTTTACCGCCCTTAAGACTTGGGCATTACTGATGGTTTACTTGGTGTTGAAAGTTGTGCAGTGTAAAGGTTCGGTTTCTTTGGCAAGGAGAGAGTCAAATCCCAACCTTACACCCAATTTTGAATAGTTTTTAGACCTTAAAGCCCTCTTTTTCAAAATATTTTTGAAAAATGATTCTACGATGTTCCGACGCTCGTATTTTGTTAAATGTTGCATTTTTCGGTAAACCGAGCGAAGACAAAGTGGAAATGAATGAAAGAGAGATGAAATCTTTGAAAAATCTTTCAAAACACCTTGTTTAGGGATTTGGAGTTGAAGAAATGAGAGAGAAGAGAAGAAAACTAGTTGAGGAGAAGTTCGGCATAAATTCGGGTAGGATCGAAACTGAGCGGCTTCACCAAAACAGACATAACTTTTTGCACAGTTGGAATTTTGATGCAAGGCTGCCACCATTGGAAAGCTTACTTCTGGGGCTTCAATTTGGACACTTGCCAACCACTTTTTGGCCTTGCCAGCTAGTTTTTTCTCTTGCCAGCCAGTTTTTCTGGTCTATAAGTGGTCTACAGCCAAATTTTCTAGTCTATAGCTAGTTTTTCTGGTCTACAAGTGGTCTGCAGCCATGCCACCACCTTCCTCTCTCTGTGCAGACCACCTTTCCCCCCTTGCCGACCACTTTTTGTCCTTACAGACCACTTTTTCTGGTCGGCCGACCACTTCAACTGGTCGGCAGCTTTCCTGCACTTTCTGCAGATATTTTCCATGCCAGTTGTGCCAGCTATTGGGCACAGAAAGCATCCTCCATATATGGAGGGATTGATTCAAGCTCTTAGCTTGTTCAACAAGCTTGATGCTTGATTTTCTATAAAAGGTAGCCTCCTCCCTCTTGTCTCAGGTTCAAAATTTTGGATTGGAGATATAGATACATCTCTATCTCTATATTTCTTCCTTTGCTGCATATTTGTGCTTAAAAGTGTAGTTTCTTCACATTTTTGCGCACAAACACCTACTCAAACACCATACTCTTAGAGCTGATGCACCTTGAAGCTGGTTTTGGAGTTGCTGCTTTGAAGTTGTTCTTCAATGGTGAGTTTCTAACCCCTTAAACCTTTGTTTTTCATTAAGCTTTGGCCCTATTTGCATGATGTTTTAGGCTTAACTTTCAACTGCAAAAAGTTCTAATTTTAATTGCTTGAAATGTTTGTTTAAGGTCTCTTTGGTGTTGGGGGTGGTCTACCCCCTTTTGTGCCTTGTTTTGGGCCATCACTTTAGGCCTTTGTGATCACCTTTCTTTGGCCTCTTCACCACTGAATTCCAGAGGAATTTTAGTGGTGGAAAGTGTGTTTTGAGGCCTCAAATGGGTGGGGGTTGTCCCCCCTCCTCTTCTCTTATGTGCTTGTGTTGATGGCTCATCAAAGTAGCATATCTTTCTAGCATGTTTTGGCTCCATCTTAGCATGTCTTGGGCATTATTTCAGCATGTTATAGCTCTGTCTAGGGTTGGTTTGATAGCCTCTTGCATGCTCCTTGCACTTGTAGTGCAATTTCACTCACTAGCCTAATGTGCATTATGCTTTTGACCATCATTCTAGTATGTTTTTGGCTCAACTCCAGCAAGCTTTTACTCATGATTTACCATGCTTAAGCTCTGTTTTATGTTGTTTTGGTCATGCATGCCTTGCTTTGTATAGCCATAGTGCATTCTAGTTCACTAACTTTGAATTCCCAAGTCACTAGCATGCATTGCTTGGGCTATTTGCATGATTTGGCATCATCTGTTATGTGATTTCAGAGCATGTTCCACTGCCACATCCTCACATCTTTCACTCTTTCAATGCTTTGGAGGATTGGTGCTTTATGCCTTAAGTATGAGCCAATATGTATGCCATCTTGCCTAAGCTTTTGGGCTACCATATCAGTGTGTTTTTGGTGTTGTTTTGCCATAATACAACTCTGATTTTTGTTGGTGAAGTCATCTCATGCTTGGTTTTGTGTAATCTTCCTCATTGGCCTTTCATACTCCATGCTTCATGCCTTCATGCTAGCTTGTTTTGGCTATACTCCATACATGTTTTAGCCTTCATTTGACATGCTCTAGGATTGTTTTGGGTTGTCTTGGCCATATGGTTCATGTATTGCATAGCTATAGTGCAAGTGTCTATGCTAGTTTCAAGCTTTGAGCCTTCTAGCATGCTATGCTTGTGTTGTTTAGATGATTTGGCATCATTTCACACCTGATTTCAGTGCATATAGTGTTGTCACACTCCCATGTTTATCACTTCTTAATCATGTTTGAGGGTTGTGCTCTTATGCTTAGTTGATGAGCCATTGCATGAGCATCACCATCTTGACTTTCATGCCATCCTTTCATAGCATTTTGGCCACTGTTTTGGCATGATTTAGGTCTGTCCATATTCGATTTAAGTCCATTGAGCATTGTTTTGCATGCCTCTTGTGAGATGCTCTTTCCTAGCTTTGATGCCTTAAGCTTCTAGACATCCCATGCATGCATTATTCACATGATAGTATCTTGTGCATACCATTCTAGCATTTGTAGAATAACATGTTGTTTGCATGTTGTTACATTGCATTGTGTTTGCATGTTGTTGCATTGCATGTTGTTACATTGCATTATGCTTGGAATGTTGTTGCATTACATTGTACTCGCATGTTGTTGCATTACATTATGCTTGGAATGTTGTTGCATTGCATTGTGTTTGGATCGTTTGTTAATCCAAACACGAGAAACGATGGGCGTTTCATACTTGAAATGATAAAACGTGTCTCATTTCTCGGTCACCGACCCTCTTGATCATGCATGATAGAAGTTAAGGCCCTTATGTGTTATTTGTTCATTCATTGACATTGAATTGTGCAATCTTGACTTCTCGACCATCGTGTATTGCGATGCTCGGTTGGTGGCCCGAGAGTCGAGAACCGCACTCCCTTGAGCTTAAGAAATGATAGAGAGAGTGGTTGTGCACACATACCTTGCAAATACACTACTGTGCCCCTTCTTGTTCTCTGTTGCTGCGAAATGGAGCTTGGTGGCATTTTCTGGTCGGCAGACCAGTAAAAGTGGCTGGCCGACCACTTTTTCTGGTCTGCAGCATGTGTAAGTGGTCTACAGGTGGTCTACACCACCATTAAGTGGTCGGCAGCCTTCCTGGAGGTTCCCATGTTGGAGTAGAAGCTATATGGATGTTTGTGCAGTGATCTGAAATCAAATGCAAACAGAGGCAAGTTAGGGCATAGTGATGGATTTCCAAACGAGGCGATCGAGCATGCATGCACTTCTCGCCTCGAGGCTCTTGTTTTATTGCTTTGACTAGCTAGTTAGCTATTTGGTTCTGTATTTAAGTAGTTAATGCATTTAGCTATTCATTTGTATTTGTAATTAGTTAACTTGTTAGTTAATTAATTTCGTTTTGTAATAATTAGTTTAATTAGCTTAGATTATCTAGCTAGCTTATTATTCAGACCCTCCGTCGAGAGGGCGAATTTTGTAATAAGTGTGCGTGTATATGATGCATATTTTCCAACCCCACGTCATTCTCCCTTTTATTTACCAACTTTTCATGGTTAGTTTTAGGCCATGTTTCAATTAGCATCCTTATGCTTCGCATGTTTGCATTCATTCATCTGTCTTACATGCACCGGGCTCGGCGCATCATACTAACCGCATTGTATTTCAATACCAATTTGAATACATGTTATCTAGTTGCATTCACATGACATCTTAGAATAGCCGAGCCTATCTTAGTTGTATTTTGCATGTGTTGCATTAGGCATTCTTGACATAGCTAGGGTCATGCATTGATTTCTAACATAGCTTTTGTTTTGGCTCGGAGTACTAGGTAAGCTTTTATGCTTTAGCATACTGCATGAGTGTGAGTGACTGCCATGTTCAGCATGCTTGCCATGAGGCTATGTGCTTAAGTATTTAACTGCATGAATGCCTGTAAATGAAGGCTTCATTGTTTGAATTGGAACAATTCTTTGAAATGCGCATTTTAAGCCCACTTGAGAGTGGCAAATCATGTTTTAAGCCCACTCGGGGGTGGCAAATCCGCATCTTAGCCTACTTGCGAGTAGCACTTCAAACCATTTTCAAAAAACAAACATTGAATTGTTTTGTTCCAATTCAGGCGATCTAGTCTATACTTGTATGCTATGCGCATCACATAGTAAGTTAGATTAATAAATCGGAACAAGAACACGTGTATTTTCAAAAACAACATATCATGTTAGTAGAGGCCGATCCTTTGCTCGGGCGAGCGGGGGTGCTTATTTCAGGACCTTCCCCTCTTGTACCCAAGTTCCCCAGCCGAGGCAACTTTGGTGATGATGGAAACGTGGCCTTAGGCACGAGTTACGGTTTCCTAAATTTCTCCAAAACAAAACATTGAGGTGGTGACTCTGAAATCTGCAAAGTAGTCCATGTTGGCGCTTTTTGATTCAAAATTGATTTTCCAAAACCAATTGACGGATTTGGACTCTTTGGTGATTTATCAGTCTTACATTGCATTTTTTGAGATTAGATTCAGAACCATGACAGGGGTCCGAACTGTAGTAGCTAGAACACAATTCGCGCCCCTCGCGCGCGGATAGGAGTTCGAGCGGTCTACACAAGGGTGTGTGTTAAAAAATTAGACATTCCGTACCAACTCAGCCTGTATGGTTTGATAAGGTGAGTGAGTTGGATTGGACTAGTTGAGTGATAAAATTGACTGATCAGTTTGGCTACTGGTTAAAATTTGTTAATTTTATATAGTTTTGTAGGAGTCCATACTATATTTTTATTTCAAATCAAGAAGACTTCAAGGAAATTAAAATCAAAGTCATTTCAATTGTTTCTGAATCTTCCTAATTTGAAATAAAATATAGTAGGGACTTGTACAAAACTATATAGAATTAACAAATTTTAACCAACAGCCTAACTGATCTGTCAATTTTATCACCCAATTCCAACCCAACTCACTCACCTTATCAAACCACAGAGGTTGAGATTTTTATTTTTTTTTCTATTTGTTAGGCTGTGTTGATTTGTTATTTTTTAATTTAATTCTATTTTATTTGTTGGGCTGTGTTGGTTTGGTTTTTTTTTTTTTTTTTTTTTTTTTTTTTTTTTTTAAAGGTGGGTTGTTTTGATTTGGTTAAAATTTTGTTAATTTTATATAATTTTGTATGATAAATTAATACGAAATATCTAATTTTTTGACATATTCCTACACACTAGCACCCATCCAAAAAATAAAAACTAACATAGGCCCAAAAAAAAATCGAGGCAAATTCGCGGCCTCGAATGCGAGGCCTCTAGAACTGCTGATTAAAAAATATTCAAAATCCACACCACTTTCCAAATCCAACGGCAGGATACCTAGGGCTGGTTTGGTAAGTTCAAAATAATTCAAAAAGTCAAAAAATTACACAGAAAGTAAAAAAATCATTACTATTCACAAATAAAAAATATTAAAAATGTATTTATATATTTTTATAATACAAAAGTTTGATAGAGCTCTGTCAGCCGTACTTGTGAAGCAGAAGGCCATTATACACTTTTTGAGCCAAAAAAAAATTACATATGTAAAGCCACAAAGTTTGATGGTAATGTTGGGCTCTTGGGGGCCCACTATGTGTTCCGTTTTGAGAATTTG
This sequence comes from Camellia granthamiana, assembly GCA_036172215.1. Classification (NCBI taxonomy): domain Eukaryota; kingdom Viridiplantae; phylum Streptophyta; class Magnoliopsida; order Ericales; family Theaceae; genus Camellia; species Camellia granthamiana. The sequence goes on along the minus strand of CM069908.1, from coordinate 121,600,818 downwards.
AACCGTTGAATATGTAGAACTCGTCGAGTAATATATGTCTGTAAAAAATCACATTGATCGAATATCATTAACTATATGATCAAATTAGTTATATACAAACAAAACGGATGGTGTGATAGTTAACTATTGAAAAAAAACTAATCCGATCATATAGCTATCGATATCCAATCAACGTGATTTTTTACAGGCATATAATACTTGACGAGTTGTACATATTGATCGGTTCAGATTATTAAAATTGGACCCATGGTGGCCCCCACGGACCGACCAACACTGTCCAAACACTTTGCCCTGAATGAGGCAATTATTTTCTATGTAAGACATGCTGGGGCAGCAGGGCAGTCGTACAACCACTCAACTTTCTTCCACTATACATTTTATTTATACAATTTTTTATTGCACATTCGTAAAAAGGTAAAAAATTAACTCAAACATTCATCTTTTTTCCTCAACTTTTTCGTTCAAAAAGACGAAAAATACACATATTTAGGACATCCCAAACAACCCCTAGTGTCGTATAATATTTTTTTCTCTCACCCTGTACAAGTCTATTCCTTTTCCTTTCACAATCATTGGAAGAGACTCCTCCCTTTCTCTCCCTCTCAACTCAACCCATAAATCCATATTGATACACAATACAATACTCGTTCCGTCTTAAAATATTAGTCATTTTTTTTATTATTATTATTTCAAAATATTAGTCTATTTTCAAAAATTAAGAACTAAAATAATATGAATTTCCTATTTAGCCTTTTTTTTAATTTATTAACAGCACAAAAAGTATAATTATGATAATTGATATTTCTCAAAAAATATACTATCAAAGAATAATTTTGAAAATTCAATATTTTTAAAGTGCTGTGGGTGTTGATTTCTAACCACACAACCAAAAGGGGGAACTCAGCTGGAGAGCACTGGCAGAATAGATTAAGCACGAACAACCTGTCACAGAAATATAAGAATCCCGCGGTGGTTCGTCCACCCCGGGACACTCCGACGATCAAGTCAGTAAAATATCTCTCAAAGATAACCAATAGTGCTTAACTCACTAGACAGAGCATAAAAAGCATACCTTAGACCCATGAGGGTACCTCCCTTTTATAGCCAACACAAACCTAGTCCCAATAGAAGCCTTGCTTCAATGGACTCTGGATTACTGCTAATCTTGGACTCCTAGTAGAATTGGGATAAACTCTCTAAGAGTCTTATCTTTATCTAAACTGAAGTCCTCTCCCAATCTAGGACTCTAGTCCTCTATCCAAATAGATAATTTGATGTCATCTAGGACTCTAGTCATCTATCCAAATATCGCAGATTCCGGTATTATCGCACCATATCTCAGCATCATGGTCCGCCCACATGGCACCTCGGCTAACAACCTCAGCCACGTAGACTACCCAAAAATATGTCCCCATAACTACCCCTTAGGTTCTATTACCTCGGCAAACTGAGGTAATGGAACCTATATATGTACTCCTCTGACCGAGATCGTGACTTGTCGACGCCAAGAAATAAAAACTCATATGTCCACTCGTCAAGAATCAAGAATCAAGAACCATCATGTTCTATCTCATCCAGGTCCAACATCTCAACAGAGATCACACTACTAGCAAAGATCATGACTTGCTAGTTCAAGAACATCAAGATCCTAGTATCATCTCATAAGAAACCAAGAATAAACAAGTTCTACTCCCATCGAAATTCAACATCTCAACCGAGATCAACATCTCAACTGAAATCATCATGTCAACAGAGATCGTCATCTTAACCGAGATCATCACCTCTATCGAGATCATCTCAACTGAGATCGTACTTCTCAATCAAGATCATCATCAGATTGGAGCATACTAATCACGTCTCCATCGTGTCGCATCAGTTTTTCCCCCAGCCGTCTAACATCAGCAGGAGCACGTTGCCTAAGGGCTCGAAATCATAACTTTTTGCCATCTTTTTTATTTTGCCTTTATCTGTGTCCCCAGACTCTCTCTTTTTGCCTCTGCAAACCATCATCATTGTTCTCGAAGCATTCATTGCCATGAATAATCCATTCGTGCCCCAGGTTCAAACTCTATTAGCTGAACCAGACTAGCAGCCAAGCATTTCATCAACTGCTCCACATATCAACCCACCATTTCAATGGCAGTGCAAACACCGATATAGCGACAATCTTGCAGCTAGAACCAAGAACAGGAAACACCGAGGTCCTAAGCTTCCAGCCTTAAACCTTGATAATTTTTCAATCGCCTTATCTGTGAGTAACCATCGTCGTAACCAACGACGACATGTCTCGCCGAACTCTTGTCGTTGAAGACCTTCTTGTTGACATCCCTGATGTCATAACTGTGCAATCCACTCCATCTCCTTATAGTCAATCCAACATACTCATGCCTCCAGCAACTCAATATCTCGAAGGAGAAGCACATGAAGCAAGTGGACCAAGTAACTATTGCCAAAGCCGAGGCCATTGCTAAGGCTGAAAAAACAAGTCAACATGGCCTGCAACAAAGGCTACTATCTTGACTGGATGACAACCCTCAAAAAGATGTTTGTCCCTGAAGACTCTCCCCTCCGTGATATGGGTCAGCTCAATGTCCCTTTCCCTTCCTCTCCCAATCAATTTGAGGATGAGGCCAATGAAGTAGAAGAGGCCGATGACAAGGAAGCCGAAGACAAGGAAGAGGTCGAGGCTGAGGTTGCCGAGAAAGAATCTGAAGCTGCTGTTGGGGCCAAGTCCCCTATTCTGTTGCTGGGGCCAAGTCCTCTACTCTAAATGATCAAGTCCTGGACTTGATTGAGGAGGACGTAGATGAGGTCTCTAAGAGCACCTCACAAAAGAAGACCGACACTTCTGAAACCGAGATCACTGCCGCTGCAAAAAGCTTGGACCAGACTCTTCTAGAAATCGATGCCGAAATCACGGCTGAGAAGTCTGCCCAGCTGTCTGCCGAGACCGAAACAATGCCAACAGCCGAGGTTGAATAGTCTGAGATCAATGCACAAAATCCTAGTACTTAGGAATTTTTCTTTCCATTATACCTTTTTCTTTGTAATTTTCTTCTTTGTTTTGAACAGTATTTGTTTTGTCAGACCAATGTGTCTGTTTATGTACTTGAACATGTTGTCCTTTTTCAATGCAAGCCTTCTATTTTGTTCTAAGTGTTGAATATTTCTTTCATCATGTATACTTACCGCTTTTCTTCTATGCTTTGTATGTTTTCATACTTAGAATATTTTGCATGTCTTCAACGTACACCTTAATTGTGTAATCTTCTCGGTGCGGAATACTTCGGCTATACCCAGTAGCAGTTTTATCTCGGCTTTGACCTAACACTTGAAAATATTTATCATAATATTTTCACAAGTGTTATTTACAACTTGCTACTTCATTCTTTACTTATCATGACCTGTGTCTTCTATTATTTCAACATAACCTTGGGTTAACTTCAACTTGTAAACTTTTCTTAAAATTTCAACAAGTGTTAAACCAACTTCCTTTAACATAACCTTGGCTTAACTTCAACTTGTAAATTTTTCTTAAAATTTCAACAAGTGTTAAACCAATCTTCCTTTGACATAACCTTGGCTCAACTTCAACTTGTAAATTTTTCTTAAAATTTCAACAAATGTTAAACCAATCTTAGCTTGTAAATTCTAACTCCCAAGTATCATTCTCCAGCCCTCTACCCCCTAATGTGAACTTAAGTTCTACTTAGGTTCTCATTAAGCATGTGGCTTTGACCTTGTCGCCGAGGTCAGATTCAAACAAAGACTGGCCGAGGTTACCAACCTTGGTCCTCTTTGTTAATCTGACTGATATGCACTTAGTTCCAATCTGTGTCTGATTCTACCGATATGACAGGTCCATGTTAATCCAACTTAGTTCAACTCTATTATATACAAGTATAATTCAACTTTTCCATATAATAAGTCTAAGTTATTCGTCATATTTCTCTTATAAATATCACCAACTTAGTTCAACTCTATTATATGCAAGTGTAATTCAACTCTGCCATATAATAAGTCTAAGTTATTCGTCATGTTTCGCTTAGAAACATCGCCAACTTAGTTCAACTCTATTATATGTAAGTATAATTCAACTCTGCCATATAATAAGTCTAAGTTATTCGTCATGTTTTGTTTAGAAACATCACCAACTTAGTTTAACTCTATTATATACAAGTATAATTCAACTCTGCCATATAATAAGTCTAAGTTATTCGTCATGTTTCGCTTAGAAACATCGCCAACCTAGTTCAACTCTATTATATGCAAGTATAATTCAACTCTGCCATATAATAAGTCTAAGTTATTCGTCATGTTTCGCTTAGAAACATCGTCAAGTACTGGAATCCGAGATTCGAGATCTGGAATCCGGGATCTGCTCACTTAGGCTGAGCTCTTGTCTTCTCGGACTTAATCTTCTAGGCTGAGATCTTGTCTTCTAGGATCTGGGATCCGAGATCTGCTCACTTAGGCTGAGTTCTTGTCTCCTCGAACCTACTCATCTAGGCCGAGATCTTGTCTTCTAGGATTTGGGATCCGGGATCTGCTCACTTAAGTTGGGCTCTTATCTTCGCGGGCCTACTCATCTAGGCCGAGATCCTGTTTTCTCAGCACCAGTTTTGGTTGCTGGTGTCAGCATGTCTTGTAATAGGGATGTTGGCTGCATCATGTTGTTTTGTATCATGAGGTTGACTACTGTTTGTAGATCTGTCAGCTTATTTGCCATGTCTTTCAGTTTTCTCGTCTTTTCTCCGGCATCTGTCCCTCCATACCTGAAGGTTGCTTTTACGGTAGTACTTATCTCGGCCTGCTTTCTTTGCCTGCTTTCTTTGGTGTGTCTCCCTTTTGGCCGATGTTATTCTCCCCGGGATTCTGATCCCGTGCTCCTTCATTACGGTTTTCTTCTTCCACGTTTAGATTGGCAAGTTTACCACCCCCACTAGGGATGTCGTCCCTAATCTTTTCTCCCCTACTCGTTGTTGGCCATCTATTCTCCTTAAGTTCCCACAGACGGTGCCAAATTGTGGGTGTTGATTTCCGACCACACAACCAAAAAGGGGAACTCAGCTGGAGAGCACTGGCAGAATAGATTAAGCCCGAGCAACCTGTCACAGAAATATAAGAATCCCGCGGTGGTTGGTCTACCCGGGGGCACTCCGACGATCAAGTCAATAAAATATCTCTCAAAGATAACCAATAGTGCTTAACTCACTAGACAGAACATAAAAAGTATACCTTAGACCTATGAGGGTACCTCCCTTCTATAGCCAACACAAACCTAGTCCAATAGATGCCTTGCATCAATGGATTCTAGTTACTGCTAATCTTGGACTCTCAGTAGAATTGGGATAAACTCTCTAAGAGTCTTATCTTTATCCAAACTGAAGTCCTTTCCCAATCTAGGACTCTAGTCCTCTATCCAAATAGATAGTTTGATGTCATCTAGGACTCTAGTCATCTATCCAAATATCTCATATTCCGGTATTATTGCACCATATCTTGGCATCATGGTTCGCCCACGTGGCACCTCGGCTAACAACCTCAGCCACGTGAACTACCCAAAAATATGTCCCCACAAGTGCAATAATTGTACTATAAAAAAAGTTGAATTTTTAAAAAAGATTATTATTTTTAGATGGAGGAAGTAATTGAGGAGACAAACAAAGTTAATACACCCTTTGCTCTTCCCTATGATGCCAACCAAGTATTGACCATGCAATGCATTTCCATTGCTAGATGCAATCTATTCAAATCCATTTGCATTCTTCAAGTGTAGCCTACGGCTTCTTAAGCACAAAACACCACTTTGAACCTTCCAATGAATCATGTATGTACCAATTTAATGCATTATATCTACCATATTAACACCAAGACCAAAAATAATTAACCATTTGAATATTCCATAAAAATATTTTTTCCATTTCATATTGACAGAAAATCGCAACACAAATAAAGAATTTTTTTATTAATTACTATTAAATTTTTTCCTTATTAAGTCTCTGGAAAATTTCATTAATTACTATTTATATTTTCTTTTCCAGTGAATCATGTATGTACCAATTTAATGCATTATATCTACCATATTAAATATGTAACACCAAGACCAAATATAATTGACCATCTGAATATTCCACAAAAATATTTTTTCCATTTCATATTGACAGAAAATCGCAACACAAATAAAGAAATTACTACTAAATTTTTTCCCTTGTTAAGTCTCTGGAAAATTTCATTAATTAATTACTATTTATATTTTCTTTTCCAATGAATCATGTATGTACCAATTTAATGCATTATATCTACCGTATTAAATATATAACACCAAGACCAAAAATAATTAACCATTTGAATATTCCATAAAAATATTTTTCCCATTTCATATTGACAGAAAATCCCAATACAAATAAAGAAATTTTTTATTAATTACTATTACATTTTTTCCTTATTAAGTCTCTAGAAAATTTCATTAATTACTATTTATATTTTCTTTTCCATTTTAAGTCT